>JAJOZX010004734.1:160000-327500 GCA_023014485.1 Bathynomus jamesi
AACGGTTGTAACATTTTATGAATGAATCTGGGGTTTAGTGAGTGAGCGCTGATTGGTTGGTTACTACATAATGTTTAGCCAGTGTGTGTGTGTGTGTGTGTGTGTGTGTGTGTGTGTGTGTGTGTGTGTGTGTGTGTGAATAATGAGACAATATTCCTGCCCTTTATTAATATATCAAAATATAGATATGTCTTTAGAACATAATTATTTCCATTCATCACTCTGGTTTACATATTACTGAGGAAACATAAATGAGTAATAAAATATAAATTCAAAAAGGGGATATATATTAACAAGAGGAATGTCGATGAAGTGAATAAAAAATGGCCTTGTAAAAACTAAAAAAAAAACCTTTCGTACGTAATGACAGTGTTCATGGTATTGGCAAGCCTGTCATCTTGAACGAAGAGAGACGTTAGTAGGCATTATTGTGCCCTGAGCAAATTCCAAATTGATTCATTTATTTATTTATTTACATTTAATATTGAACATGGATTCAGATAATTTTTTGTTATTTTGTTATAATAAAGACAGAGCAAAAACCTGTATATATATATATATATATATATATATATATATATATATATATATATATTAATATATATATATATATATATATATATATATATATATATATATATATATATAGGCGGTTTATGAATGAAAAAAAAACAATGTTTTGATTCATATTAAATTTTAATAACAACAGATTGATGGGTATCTGTAGGTTTCATACGTTACTGCTTAGAATATTTTCCAATTGGCAAATGGACAACAGCTGAATGGATACTACTGGGATGGCATTGTTATATCCGGAGCAAATGAGTAGTATGGATGCAAAATGGGAGAATGCAGAGATGTTGCAGAGATAATGATCAATGTTGCAATGTTGCAAAGGGGGTTATGCAATAAAGGGGTGGGGGTATGCAATGAAGGGGGTGGGAGAATGGTGCAGGTGCAACAAGGGGTCATGAAACTTGGAGGCGGCGTTATCCCCAAGAGAAAGACAGGAGAAGAGGAGAAAGGAAGAGATGTTCACCTGGCAGGAACCAAGTGCATATTAACACTTCAGCCGACCCACCGTCCTCTTATAGGCCCCTAATCAGCCAGAGCCAGCGGGCGCCACAGCCAGTTGGCTTAATCCGCCAGTTGGCCTAGAAGGCGTAAATGGCTTGTACAGGTTGAGTTGTCAGATACCACTTTTTATTTTAATTGTTTAGGTATACATTATTAGGTTGAGGATTGTGCCATTTATTTAATTAATTCTTATCAGTAGGTTTAGGAGGCGTAACCAGCCATTTGTATAATTGTTTACAACCAAAAGAATTAAATAAAACAACATTACATCATTCTGTTTATTAAATATTGTAAATATATAGAAAATAAATATACATTGGAATGATCAATTAAAAATAATAATAGTATAATAAACATGAACGAGGAATATGCATATAATCAAAAAATATAACCGTCAATATAACAGTACAGGATAAATATATATATACACAATTATATTATGGAAATATATAGAAAATAAAATATACATTGGAATGATAAAAAAAATAAAAAATAAGAAAAAATATAACCATCAGTATAGGAGAAACACACACACACAATTATGTTAAATAAATAAATACATACACTTTATCTTCTACCGCATAAAATAAAAATAAGAGATACAAAACGTATAGCCATCAACAGCTGCCGGTTATATAAAGAAATAGTTCTTCAGGGTGAACGGTGTAGGTGAGCTCAGCCCTGTACCGATGAAGTGCTTTGTACCAAAGTTCATGATATTTCAAAGAGTCTAAACTTTTTAAATAAACGTCCAGCTCTAGACCATTCTCACCTTGTTCCACCCTACACTCGGTAAACCCATCGAGCAAGCAGAGCGGTGTATGCGTATTCAAGAACCGTATCAAAATAAAGCATATCCTTAACACGCGCGTCTAATATAGGCTTCAGCTCGCGGAATCCGACGATTTCAAACATTCTGTCGAGGATGAAACGGTTTCGCGTAGGGACAAGAGCGTTATTATCAGAAGCATTCTTCCACATCAACCGTATATCAATGCATGGCCGATCGTTATTTATACACAACGTACATACAACGGCGTATGAGGGGTGTCACTAATCTGCTCTCTTCTTGTGCCTACACCTGTAGGAATTTTATAACAATCTTCACTCCACTTCTCAACTATCACGAAGATTCTATTCATCTCCTCGACACTTAAATAAATAACATTTCGTTTGTTTGCTTGTCTACAATCTGTTTCCAGTACATAGTTAACGATACCGGATTTACGCCTGAACACGCGCAACGACTTCGTCACGGAGACATCGTACATGGTGTTGAGAATGCTGCTCAAAGGAGTTTCCATCGTATTCGAGGAGCGCACGTCCACTCGGCTCAAGCTCTGAGATAACTATGAGGCACATGCAACGCGATGGTTCGACGGGAGGAGTGAGTCGTACCATAATCTAATGAAACGTGTACGGCGCTGATCCAACATGAATCGTTGTATCCCATTATATTGGGCAGGTGTTTTTTTTCCGATACAAGAATTAATTTCGGTTTTAATGTTTTATCACTCCCACTTCCCCGAATAAGCACCAGGCATTTTCCCTCAGGGTAATTTTCACGAACTAAACATATTTTATAACGGTTTTAATGTTTTACCACTCACCATTTCCACAAACTAAACATCTTCACATTCCGGCGCACTATTTGAGAGGAACATATGCCCATATTTTTCCTTTTTGTTTAACAAGCGATACTCATCTCTAAAGTCTGTTAAAAACTCACACAGGGCATTAGCCACAACCTCACTACAAACTTCGTCATGATATATATTAATATAGTGATAAAAAATACTTAAGATTCTCCATGATGACGAGATTTACATTTTCAGTCGCAGGTACGAGTACTCGGTATGATGCAACATGACATAATAACGCTTGTCACACCACTCATCAACAAGACTCACTAGCCATAACCGTTGTTTCTCTTCTGCACGTGTTGTTTCTTTTACTTCACGGTATATGTGAGCCTTTATAAAGCTTAGGTCTATAACATACTTCAACGCTCTCACCAGAATAGCCATAGAGTATTTGTACATCTTGCTCCTTCGCACGATTCAATGTAACCTTAAAAGAGGCAAAGGAGTGGGGAATAGGGAGTTTTTCAGTATCCACTACATCTTGACACTTTGCAGAATACCATTTCATAAACGTTGAACAAGCAATATTAAAGGTAGCCATTACTAATTTCTGTCTACGCGGGAGAATACACGTCTGATGTCCAGGGCCTACTGCAATCAACTGAGCACGCAGGGAAGCCCAGGTAGTAGCATGACTCACGTTGCTGGTCTTACAGTGGCCGGAGCTTAAAACTTTCTCCTGTACACACACAACACACACACACACACACACACACAAGAGAAATTGAAACACGATTTATTTAATAAACGAAATATTCAAGATGTGTATATATTTACAAATACGTGTAATAAATAAGTTAACAATAGACACATCAAAGATTATATTCAAGGCATATATATTTACAAATACATGTAATAAATAAGTTAACAATAGACACATCAAAGATTATGTTGTACCTCATCGTCATTCACGGTTCTGTGGGAGAAGCGAAAAGCAAGAATGTAGAATATAAGGGTCGTCACTTAAATATTTATTATATTTTGTAAATAACCCACTTAGGAGTGTGACGTGTTAGAAATGGCTTCTACAGAAAAATTCAAATTCACGAGCCCATCCACATGTATTATATCTGGACCTACAGGATGTGGTATAACTGTGTTTATGCTTAAAATCATTAAAGAAAAGGAAGAGATGTTCTCAAAATTTGTGCATAAAGTTATATGGTGCTACTCGACGTAACAATCAGTGTTCAACGAGTACCAAGATGTTATTTTGTTCCACAAAGGTGTATATGATGTTAATTCGTTAAAGGGAAATGAACATACAGTCAATGTAATTGACGATCTCATGTTGGAGATGGATAAGACGTTTGCAGAGACATTTACAGTATTCTCCCACCATCTTAACATAAGCGTGTTCTTCATCAATCAGAATATATTTTTCAAAAATAGATACATGCGCGATGCATCGTTAAATACACAATATCTAGTCTTATTCGAACAACGTAGAGATGTATCACAAATTGGGATATTAGCCAATCAAATGTTCCCGAATCAGCGTAAGGATTTTTTGGAAGTTTATAAAGAAGCTACAAGCACGCGCTACGGATATTTCCTTTGCGGCCTTCATCCGCGAAACACGTTTAGGGTGCTTATAAGAACGAATATGTTTCCAAACGAGCATGAAACGGTGTATATTCCAGAATAACAAAGAGGCTAAAGAAATACCATGAATTAATAAAAATATATCATCGACTGCCCCGGGCAATGCAGCGGATGTTTATTAAAAATATCGACTCGGACTTTTTAAAATGCATCTGTGAAATCTGCCTTAACGTTATAAATTGCAATTTATCAATGAAACCACCTCAGAAGGGTTGCCTACGCCGTTACAAGAACATAAAAGTGCACTCGCTCGTAAAAGTCAAACTGTAGGGAAGAAAAAACGAATTATTGACAAACAGGAGGGTCATTCCTCCCCATCTTATTTTCAGTTTTGGGTCCTTTACTGACTAGATTAATATAATGAAGAAAGTGGTAGTGATTCCACACGAGGTGTACGCTTCACTGCAAAGGAATCCAGACACGGATCTAGATCCCCGTAAAAGCAGACTTAAAAGAATGAAAAGCGAATTGCTAGCCCTATTAAACAGTAAAAAAACACGAGAATCTTATACCAAGAAGCTCTGCAGAAATTTCTTATACCAACGAACGATGGTGACATAGGACCTGTACCCGACGATACAGCTGACCGACCAAAGATTGAGGGGTCAGCCACACAGAACATCGAGCATGTATTAAAAAGAACCCTCCCACATACATTGAGGAATAAAGGTTTAAGTCTTTATAATCTATTGAATAAGAAGCCAGCCATACAATGGACCGATACAGGCGAGATCATTGTGGAAGGATGAAAGGTACAGGGATCGAATATCGTAGACATTGTCCATGATCTGATGAGAAAGTGGGATAGGCCCTCACCATCAGGATGGAAGCATATTAAAGCAAAACTACAACAAATAAATGTCCCCAAAACATTGATAGGAAATCTGAACAGGATAAAAGACTTGGAACATGCGACGCACGTGACACAGTTGAATACGCCATCACTCCCGGCGGTAACATCTTTGAAGAGGAGAAAGAAGAGGTTAAACAACGGTCAACCCTACCCACGTGCCTCTAAAATACTCAAATGGCTAACATATTAAGAAGACGCTATAATGATATTTCTAACCCAGCCTCCTACGGAGGCGTAGATAGACTGTACAGAAGTGTTTACGGAGTAGGAAAAAAAGGTATTGAGAGATTTTTGCGGGAGCAGGACGCTTATACACTTCATAAGCCTGTGAGAAAAAGGTTTCAAACAGCCAAGACAACAGCTGCTTCGATTGGCTCTATTTGGCAAGCACATTTAACAGACATGCAAAGATATTCTGTGTATAACGATGGTTATCGCTACATTCTATTCATAATAGATGTATTCTCTAGATATCTGTGGCTAATTCCTCTGAAAAATAAATAACCTGAAACAGTTGCTAAAGCCACCAAAACACTGATGTTAAAAGAAAACAGGGTTCCTGGCTATTTTTGTACGGATATGGGGAAGGAATTTATAGGCCGTGCTTTTCAGAACATGTTGACAGAGTTTAATATCAGCTATTACACTAACAATTCTATACATAAGGCTTCTTTAGCTGAAAGAGTTCAACGTACCATAAAGGAACGCATGCACCGCTATTTTACACATAAAAACACATACAGATTTCTAGACATTCTGGAATCATTGGCCTCATCCTACAACCGCTCACACCATCGCACGATTGGGGGCAACACCTAACGAAGTTTTAGAAAGAGGTACGCTCCCAGAGGTGAGAAGACATGGAACACCACCACCACACTCTGCGCGTTTAAAAATCAATGATTATGTAAGGCTGTCGCGTTCGGAAATAAATTCGCAAAGGGTTTTGAGCAAGGATGGACACGTGAGATTTTTAAAGTTAAGACTATGAGACCTAAAGGTGAGATAATGATGTATTACGTTGAAGATTTGAATGGGGAAGAAATCTCAGGAGGCTTTTACCGCGAGGAGATGCAGAAAGTGGCATTTAATTTAGGAAAAAATGTGTTTAAAATTGAGAAAAGTTTAGGAAGCAAAGGTTCAGGAAAGAGAAAAATGTACCTGGTGAAATGGCTAGAGTACCCACAAAGCTTCAACACCTATAAAAAAGCTGATGCAATAATGAAGCTTAAATAGTATGCAACATGGCTCCTAACCATTTCTACATCACACTCCCGTCCTCCTCGTCCCTGTCTGTACACCCTAACAACACACTAGCCAACTTTGTAACAGATCTCCACGGACCCATTGAATTGGGTCGTGATTCGTATGAGGTGGAGGTATGTGAAATTCAGCTGGACACCCTCTTTTTAAATATTGATTATAAAGATACCTTTCTACGATTCTTAGAGACTGTAATGAGTGTGCAAAAGCCGGGTTAACTCAGGATGAAACTATACGTATCGCCGGGCCTAAGGTTGCACAGTTTTACAGTATAGAAGTAACATTAGGGCCGGGCCGTTATGGTTCGGCTGAGGATGTTGTGAGAGACTTAAACGTAATTTTAAAAAATTCAAATCTTACGAATGATTTATTATACGAAATCGTAAACATAGGAAACCCAGGACATACTCTAATCCTAAAATCAAAGGTTAACAGAAATATTAAAGACGGAAGAGTGTTCAAAATTATAACCGAGGGGCGATATCGATCAGCCTTCCAAAGAGATACCTTTCACGAGGCACAGCATGACTTGTCCAGGTTAATGTATCAATTGAAGATGGAGAAATTGGATGAAAGCTCTCAGTCCCCAGACATGTGCTATATTTACAGCAATTATTGGAGCACAAGTTTGTTGGGGATACCCAGGCACGCCTGCTGCGCATAGTTCACATTCCCACCCATAGAGGAAGGAGTTTGAGTATTACATATAACAGACCCCATTATGTGAATGTCGTAACTAATCTAATAACCAATATCTCAATATATATAAGAACGACTGAGGGTAAAAATTTCCCATTCGGTGACGGGAGCTTAACAGCGAAGCTGCACTTTCGACGCACTGAGTTATCAGGTCATCCCATAAGTAATGTCTTTTTTTACGATAGATTAAGTTTAAACTAGTCCTACTCGGTTTAAGCATAAATTCTCCAAAGGTTATATCTAAGAGGAGAGCTATCGTGTTTCGCTACATACTTTACAGACCTTGACCACTGAAGACGTGTGTTTTGCTTTATGTGAACCCCTCATAAACATGGCGGTATCACAAGAGCATATCAGGCATATAATGCTTTACGAGTTCAAAAAAGGGAATAGTGCTACTGAAGCAACGCGAAACATTCAGGACGTTTATGGCAACGATATTCTGCATGTGAGGAAATGTCAAAGATGGTTTCAAAAGTTTAGGAATGGTGACTGCTATTTGACAGATGCAGCACGCTCTGGACGCCCTGCTGAGTTTGATGATGACCTGCTGTTAGCCGCACTTGAAGAAGACTTCAACAACTGTCGAAGAATTAGCCCAGAAAATCAATTCATTCCCGTTCACCATCCCTCGACATTTGCAACAACTCGGGAAAGTGCCTAAGTTAGGAAAATGGGTGCCACATGAATTGTCGGTCGACAATCTGAGGATACGGGTAAACATTAGCACAGCTCTTCATTCCCGTGAACTCCAAGATCCGTTTTTGCACCGTTTAGTGACTGGTGATGGAAAGTGGATACCATACCAGAATGTTAAGCGCCGTCGACAGTGGGTTTGTGCCGGAGAACCAGCGACACCACACCCAAAACCAAATCTTCACCCTCGAAAGGTGTTGCTTAGTGTTTGGTGGGATAAAGGTGGTGTAATACACTTTGAAACCTTACCGCACAACCAAACAATCACCGTTCAAGTCTACTGTCAACAACTGGATCGATTGAACACTGCACTAAAAGAAAAGAGACCTTCTTTGGTTAATCGGAAAGGAATCGTGTTCCACCACGACAACGCACGTCCTCATACCGCTCGGATCACTTCTGCAAAAATTGAGGAGCTTCGGTGGGAAAACTTCCACATCCTCCATATTCTCCAGACCTTGCGCCTTCAGATTATCATCTCTTCAGGAGTCTGCAAAACTATCTTGACGAGAAACAGTATACTTCTTTAGATGACCTGCACACCAGTCTTTGTACGTTTTTTGCCTCAAAACAGCCTGAATTTTATAAACATGGCATTGAAAAGCTTGTAGGACGTTGGCAGAGTGTCATTGATTCCGATGGAAAATATATACTAGATTAAGAAGTTTCAGTTGAGTTTTTTTTTTGTCCTTCAAATTCCGATCTAAAAAACGACATTACTTATGGGATGACCTGATATAATGGACAGAAAGCCTTTCAACGTCTATCGAGGGGTGAAATACCAGCGTGGGAGTGGGCTTGGATCCATTTTTTCAACTATACTACGCACGGCTGTTCCTTTGCTGAAGAGGGGTGCCAGATACCTCGGAAGGGAAGCGCTACAATCAGGTCTTAACAATGCAGAAGACATATTGGCTGGGGCTAAACCTACAGAAGCTCTAAAAAAACATTTAAAACGTACACGGGACGAAATCTTCAAAGATGCAGAGAAAAATGCGTGGTGGTGGGAAGAAGAAGAGGGCTGACAGGAAGAATGGATTACCACCACCACGTGGTATTAAACGTAAAAGGATATAAAAAAGAAGTGTTCTAAACGAATGAAACCTATGGTTGACCATTTTTTTGACTTATATAAGCTAAGGACATTGATCTCATGAATCATCGTTTGTTTACTACTTGTCTAGAGAGGAGGCACTATTTCTAACTCGTCATGGCACGCTTCATCCATTCGTGTAGTTCACAATGCTGTAAATCGGAGCTATCACTCTTTCAGCTGCCCCCAACTCAAATTTCTATTGAACACAGTGACTTTATTACAATTAACCCTTTAAACACAATTAGTTCCCCGAGCGCTCCTATAGAATTCGTGATACCCAGCTCAGGCCCTTACTTTTTTGATCCAAGCTGTGTGCACTTGTACGCTAAACTACGTATAGCCCATTCTGATGGAACGGACTGCGATGACAAATATGCTGTATACCCTAAAACAAACTTTCTGCACTCCATATTCAACCAGTGTGACGTATATTTAAATCAGGTCAACATATCGGCAGGCACGGGGTACTATCACCTACGAGCCTATCTGGAAAATGTCCTCAACTTTTCCAAAGAAGCGAAGGCTACCTTTTTAAGTGCCGAGGGATATTATCAAACTAAAGACGAAAGTAGTATAAAGGACAAATTTAAAAATTCTAAAAAGAAGTATACGAGTGTTTTGGTCGTCTGCATACAGATTTCACATTCCAGGAGAAGTTGCTTGTGAATGGGGTGGATATGAAAATAAAGCTCACCCGCACGAGTCCTGAGATCTGCTTAAATCTGGATGCTGATCAAGAAGAGGGAGCAAAACCCGTTGTGGTTCACATTATGGAGACATACCTCCGCGTACGGCGAGTGAAATTAAGTTCACCAAAACAACTAGAAATTGAGAAAAATTTACTAAACGCTACAGTGAAATACCCTATTAACAGAGTACAAATCAAACTATATACGGTGCCTGCAGGGTTGGCATCGAAACAGATAGAAAACATCGCCCTGGGAAATCTTCCTAAAAGGATATTAATCGGAATGCAGAACCATGCTTCGGTGAATGGAAAATATAAAAAGAGTGCCTTTAAATTCGAGAATTTCGGACTTAAAAATATAACTCTATATGTTAATGGCATTGCGTTGGGCGGAACATTGGATACGGACTATTCATCAGACGCTGTGTTACCGCTTTGCGCGAGAGCCTATAGTAATCTGGCCCATATTGCAGGTGATTGTGATGAGCTCGGTAATGGGGTAACGCAGAAAGAATTCATTGATCAATTTAACCTTTATCCGTTTGACATTACACCTGACTTATCTGCTAGCGTAAATACGCATTTAAGTCCACAACAGAACGGAAACATCTCAGTGAGGTTGGAATTCACCAAGCCTATAGACGCGCCTATTAGTGTACTAGTATACCTCGAGTCGCAAGCCCTAATAGAAGTAGATAGATTTAGGGGCGTTATCACTGACTTTTAAAATGGATGCTAATACACTTCAGAGAGTAATGAATAGTGAACGAATCACACGTTCCAAATTTTTCGGCGTGTTTGCGAAGAATGAAACATTGAATTTGCCAACTACGCGAGAATGCGGTAGTCTTATTGTGAATACATATGTCATTTGTAATGAAGGGATTCATTGGTTTGCAATTATATTTTAAAAATAGGCACTGCCTGTACTATTTTAATTCACCCGGTACTCAACCCTGGAGTGACCCTGTTATTGTAAAATTTCTCGATCAGTTACATATCCCCGAAATTGTATGGAACCCATTCCGATTACAAGGATATTTTAGTAATACTTGTGGAATGTACTGCATTTCATTTCTCATGCATATGTCACGTGGTAAAGAATTTAAATATTTTTACAAATTATTCGACCCGTGTCACACTCAACGAAACGATGAAATGCTATGCAGACAGATAAAAAGCCGTTTTCCAATTGTGCGTACTCGTTGTGTAGTATGATGTTTTGTTCGTGTATATATTTATAACGTTAGTTTGTATATTCTGTAGTTTAAGATGGTTGTTGTACTAAAAATATGGGTTCTTTCATTTAATAAATTGATGAAAATACATTGTCTTCTTTCCCCCAAAAAAGATCATAAATAAAAAAACCACTTACTGTACATTATTTCGTTAATGATGTGACATTCATTGGGCTGACTGCTCGGTAAATCCTCCGTATTCAGGTCCATGACACGGGTTCTTCAAAAGATTGTATAACACGTGACAAATCCTCATCGTATCTTAAAGGAGAAGGAATAATGTTTATACTGAATCTCTTTTAATAAAAATATATACAGAGTATACATATAGTAAGATATTACAATGTGAAGATATCTTTGAACCGCTCAGAGAAGTTCATTTAAGAGGTAATTCTGAATAACATTTATAAAAAAACATGCAAAAGATTGCTATAAAAAAATTCATTGAATCAAAACAGGACATAACTGTAGACTAATCTATAATTGCGATTACCTAAATGAAGTATTTGACGAGATACTACATCCCTCCATATATATGAAATAATCCTCTTTTTGACAGTTTGTGAATAATTGACTCCAAAAAATAAAGTTATAGACACTTACATTTCTATTGTGGTCCCTTGCTTCGGATCTTAAGGAGCGTCATTGCAAATAGCATCAACGGTTTGCGTTGGAAATAATTCATCCCGGTCAATCGCGTTAAAAAGATTAATTGTAGACAATGCTACAATGTCACCATCTTCATATAAATCCGGTATACTATAGATTTCTTGATTCATGGCGGAGGGAATGTTTACTCACTGGCAGAGGGAATGTTTATTCACTGGTGAAAATAACTACTGTTACTCCCAGCTGGAAATATTTCCTTTTATATGTACGATCACCAAGCTCCGCCCCAAAAGATTAAGAGTCGGTTCGTAATGATTGGTTGTTACTGTAACTGGGCGGGGCTATGATAAGTTTGTGTACCAATCGTAACATCGATAAAACGGATCCAGGCTTTGGACGACTAACGGTGTCTTTATATTTTCTCCGTAGATTTAATGCTCGTCTTACCCCTTGCTGTCTCTACCACGGCAATATTTGCACCCATACTTGGTTTTCCCCAACCCTCCCCTTTATGCAATAACCTTCACAACAATATTTTATTATTTTGCGACCCTACTAATTGAGTCCCAATTTTTCGGACGTAAGTTGTTATAGGAATATATTCATTGCTGCCATACTAAACAGAGCCTCATTTTTTAGGATGCAGTTCGTTATAGGAATATTTTCATCAGAGTGGCACAGCTCAGTACCGCATGAAACAAAATTAGCGCCGCTACTCTTTATTACTCTGACATTAACAGCACAGTAATATCCTATGACATAAACATCAAATCTAGAAGATTTCATGCATTACTATGTTTTGCACCCATGCTAAACTCAACTTTCCCAAGATTCCTGACTTGTGGATTTTTACTTCTCGCGTAGATGTGTGAATAAATAACTCATAAAATGAATGTCTGCTTGGGTTGGTTGATAAATGGGTACCCTAGGTATCCTAGTGGATTAGCTGGCGGTTGCTGTTTAGAGATCGGAGCGAAGACATTTCATCCCGCCCGGATTAATGTATTCGGTTTCCACGTTAAACTGTAGGTCTAAGGCGGAGTGAAAAGTTTGACCATTGTTAGAATGAACAATTCGGTGAAAACCGAATTAGCTATTATTGTTACTACTGTAATTTGTACCACCCTATATATATATATATATATATATATATATATATATATATATATATATATATATTGTGTGTGTGTGTGTGTGTGTGCGTGGTCCTCACTTTCTCTCTCTCTCTCTCTCCCTCTCTCTCTCTCTCTCTCTCTCTAAAATAATATAAAATCATGTTTTTAACATGTTTTTAACTTCAGTAGTAATAAGAATGTCATATTTAACATTTGGACTCAAGCGAGGTTTTATCGAGAGAAAGGATGGAAGTAGGTAAAATGGAACTTTGTGGTCAGTTTTGCGGTAAGCGTGAGGGACACCTGCTCAGAATTTTTTTTTTCCAGAGACGATTTCAAATAAGGAAAGAAATGAAATAGACAATTTAGTTGAAATTAGTTTAAAATTAATTCTTTCGTTGTTTATTGTTTATCTTATATATATATATATATATATATATATATATATATATATATATATATATATATATATATATAAAGGAATGAAATGATATTTTTTCTGTTTTTGAAACACAAGAAAGGGTTGTCAAAAGTAAATACACACAGTTAATGTGTTTATTTCTTTTGCTGTTTATTATTTAATATAATTGTGCATGTGTGTGTGTGGGTGTGTGTGTGTTTCACCCGTATTGATGTTTGTACATTTTTTATTTTATTTTTTGATCATTCCATCGTGTGGAAAGGATTGTCAACGTAAACAGAACGATGTTTAAATAATTCTTGTTTTTCTTATATATATATATATATATATATATATATATATATATGTATATAAAAGGTGTGTAATGTTATTTTTCTGATACAATTTGTTTTTCAATCGCTAGAAAGAATTGTCATAATTAAATAGAACGATGTTTATATCGGGTTTCGTTTTAATAACTAACTCTCTTTCTGTTTATTGATTTTCTTATATATATATATATATATATGGTAAGGAGAAAGTTCATTTGCTTTGGTAAATCGTGTCAATTAAAATAAATGGTGGTATTAGCAACTCTCCCTAATAAGGTATACCTGAACATTTAAAATAAAAATTGGTATCTGGCAACTGAACCTTCCTCTATATAAGACCTGCTCGGCTTCGGGAGCCTCATAATGCGTCGGACTCCGGTGGAATAAAGATCTCTCCTACCTTCCTTCTTAGGTTAAGACTTAGGTTAGTTTCCCTTTGGGGGAGTGAGGACATCCCACCTTCTCCCCAAAAGACCTCCTCCGTCTCTCCTTTCTCTTCCTCTCTTAGTTTAAGGCTACCCCTTTGGGGGAGGTCATTCTCCCTTCTCCCTCCCCTCTCCCCCCTTCATTGCATACCCCCACCCCTTCATTGCATACCCTCCCACCATTTGCATCGTCCCCCACCCCCTTTTGCAACATATCCCCCTTTGCAACATTGATCATTACCTCTGCACCATCCCTGAACTTTCCCATTTTGCGTCCATACTACTCAAATGCTATTTCTAGATCAGCAATATTGATATAGTAATAAACAGTCACTGAGAGAAATATTATTTAGAAACGAAGAATCTTTTGTATTGAGGCAGCATCATAAATACATAAAATTGTTTTGTGTTAATAAGTTCTATGTTACAACTTAAGTGTTGAACCACTGCAGCTATGACTCTTGGCGGTCTCTCACCTCGAAGGAGAGAATTACAGAAAATAAAACTATTACACTGATTCATATCAATAAATATAGAGCCATTTAAACGATGATATTTGACAATTTTGCAAAGGTGTTACAAATTCATAATTACCATTGCATTTGAGAGATATTTTATACACGAACACAACAAATTAACAAATTTAATATCTTGTCCAGCCACCGTTGTTGTCTATGACTTCCTGCAGTCGATGTGGTACAGAAGCAACATGATTATATACCAACTGTTAATTCCTCAGCACCTCCCACTCACTAAATGTGTTGTAAAAGCTGGGTCCGTTGTTCGTTCCTCCGCTGGTTCCCACACATTTACAATATTGGCCCATATATTCTCGATGGGATTCATATCATAACCCTTACTTGGCCAATCCAGAAGGTCGATATTTCTTTGCTCAGAGAACCAGCGTGTGACGATCCGTGCTGTGTGAATTGGGGGCCTTTCTTGCATAGCAATGATTCGCTCGGGAAATGGCAGAGCATATGCACGCACAGAAGAAAGCATAACCTCTTCGAAAATTTCTATATACTGGTCTGCAGTAAACCTCCCTTCTATTTTGGTGAGCTCTCCTACACCACACAGATGAATCCACCCCCACATGTTACAGGTAACATGACCGCTACGTGTTTCCTCATAGATGTGTTCTTTTGTATATCGAGTATTATTCCTCCTCCAACAATGAAGACGGCCATGGGATGTGGAGGAAAAGGTCTTTTCGTCGGTAAATATCACTCGGCTCCAAAAGTCAAGTCCTTTGTCAACATTTTGCTGGGCAAATCGAAGTCTATTTTCTCGATGTTGCTGATTTAACTTCTCTTTGATAGCCGGCGTGCGATGGTGTAACCCAGTGTAGTGAATACTCTTATTTTAGTTTCAAGTTAAATGTTAATTTTACCGTCTTGAATTTCGGAATAGTTATAAATTCATTTTAAATTAGTTACCCCTCATAATTCAATTGTGAACCACATTAATACTAATTTTATGTATATTGTATTATTTTATTGTATGTAAACATAATTAATTATATATCACAATTGTCAGTTAATTATTTATATTCAAATATTTATTTTAATCTAATACCATGTCCATTTTACAAATAAATAATAGAAAACCAAGGGTTATATTTTCCACCTTTGGTACTGTCGCAGTTTCGCCTAACGGACTCAATACGGCTAGTGAGATAATCACTGGTTGGCACTTAACCAGCGGCAGTGCTTATGGCTACATCATCCAGGTTAACCTATACCGGATAGATGCGCTACGGTCCCAAGCCGTAGCTTGCCTAGGCCGACGACGACGACGTAAACCAACAATTGGTGACCCCGGAGCTGGATTACCCCTTTTACCCGAACGACTAGGACTAGACTGTAATGTCGTTCGTGCCCATCACCCCTTCACCCGAGCGACTAGGACCAGACTGTAACGTCGTTCGTGCCCATCACCCCCTTCACCCGAGCGACTAGGATCAGACTGTAATGTCGCTCGTGCCCTCTGCCCCTCACCCCTGCCCGTGCGCTCTGTGCCTGCGCTCGTCTCAACCTCCACTCCTTCGTTGGTAACTTGTCGTCTTGCTTGTACGTCAGCAAGCATAGGAGAAGATGCCTGACGACGCTGCTGCCATCTCCCACTTGAGCGTAAAGCTCCCCGTCTTCTGGCCGGGTGATCCGTTTATTTGGTTCCACCAAGTGGAATCACAATTCAACTTGGGAAGGATCACCGCTAGCAGGACGAAATACGATCATGTTTTGTCCTCTCTACCAGCGAGCATCATCTCTGAAGTCCGTGACGTCATCATGTCTACTTCCACGAGTGAGGACCCATACAACGATCTGAAGTCTGCCATCCTGTGCCGCACCACTGTCTCCGAGCGTGAGAAACTACATCAGTTAATCTCAAAAGAAGAACTTGGAGACCGTAAGCCCACTCAAATGCTGAGGGCTATGCAGTGCGCTCTAGGCGAACGCGCACAAACCTTCGATAAGGACATCTTTAGACAGTTGTTCTTGCAGAAACTTCCTCCATCAGCTCAGCGTGTCTTGGCCACTATGGATCCTGCTACTCCAGTTGATAAACTAGCAGAAACTGCCGACAAAGTAGTGGAGATTGACACAGCTCCGGTCAACAACGTGAACACAAAATCGGAACTGGAGTTGAAAGTGAAAGAGTTAAGTCAACGACTCAACCACGTTTTGTTCTCTGCTACAAAATCAACGGCAAAGAAGCCATTCTCGGTCAAGATTTACGAAGAGGCATCGTTCGAGTTCCGGGAAGATCTGCTTCTACCACTCGAAATTTGGAAAGAAGGCTAGGAAGTGCATCTCCCCTTGCAATTTTTCGTCGGAAAACCCCAGCAGCGAGTCCTAATGGCGTCTAGTACTCGCACTGCCAACCTGTTATTCATAAAGGACAGGAACTCTGGTGTCAATTTCTTGGTTGATACCGGAGCGTCAGTCAGTGTATTCCCTCAAAAATCTGGTCATACGCACTCGGAATCTCCGCCTCTATACGCTGCTAACGGTTCACGCATACCCACGTACGGTACTCAGTCGCGTGAACTAAACTTGGGCCTTCACCGATCCTTCAAGTGGATTTTCATCTGTGCTCAAGTGCAGCATCCCATAATCGGCGCTGACTTCCTCCAGCATTTCAAACTCCTGGTGGATCTTGACAAGCGACGCTTATGCGACCAGGCCACACTGCTTTCTGTTCTTGCCAAACAGGTTGCCCTTCCGGACGCCTCGAACTCTGCACTTTCCTCGTTCCCCCTAATTCCATGTACCAGTGCCTTTTCCAGCGATATCCAGGAATTCTTCAACCGATGCAGATGGGTGATACCATTAAGCACACCATTACCCATCACATTACAACAAAAGGTCCCCCTGTGTTTGCAAAACCCAGACGTCTTGCCCCGGACAAACTGAAAGCTGCCAAACCGGAATTCCAGCTTATGATAGATCTTGGGATAATAAGACCTTCCAAAAGCAGTTGGTCCTCTCCCCTACACCTGGTCCAGAAGAAGTCAGGAGACTGGAGACCATGTGGCGATTACCGGTTTTTGAATTCGACAACCATCCCGGACCGATATCCGGTACCAAATGTCCAAGACTTTACTTCTCTTCACGGCAAATCTATCTTCAGTAAAATAGATCTCGTTAAGGCTTTCCACCACATTCCCGTAGAGCCTTCGGATATTCCCAAGACTGCAGTTTGTACACCATTTGGGTTATTCGAATTTTTGAAGATGCCGTTCGGGCTACGGAATGCTGCGCAAACCTTTCAGAGGTTTATAGATGAGGTCACCAGAGGCTTAGACTTTGTTATGCCTACATCGATGATTTGCTTGTGGCCAGCTCAACGGAAGAGGAACATAAGGAACATCTTTCACTCCTTTTCAACGCTTAGAACAATACGGTGTTACTATTAATGCATAAGTGTGTGTTGCACAGCCAACCTTGGAATTTCTTGGTCACACGATTTCGCAGCACGGAATTACCCCCCTTCAGGACAAGTGTGGAGTGATAAAAAATTACCCTATGCCGAATAATCAGCGTGAGTTACGTCGGTTTCTAGGTTTGGTCAATTATTACCACAAGTTCATTAAAAACTGTGCCAGTGTTCTTGCTCCTCTACACGCTATGATCACACAAACGCAAGGTAACGAAATTGGTATTGTGTAGCGATAGTTTACAGGCGTTCGACAATGCCAAAAATGCTATCAATAGTGCATTGTCTTTGTCATTTCCTATCAGTGATGCCCCCCTAACTCTGACGGTCGATGCATCAGATGTTGCGATCGGTGGAGTGTTGGAACAAACCATTAACGGTCAACAAGCACCCATCGCGTTTTACTCGAAAAAGCTGCAGCCAGCCCAAACGCGTTATAGTGCTTTCGGACGTGAACTTCTTGCTATTTACTTAAACGTGAAGCATTTTCAACATTTCCTTGAGGCCGAGAGTTTTGTGTTTTTACCGACCACAAACCTTTGGTCACTGTCTTCAATAAAAACAGCTGTAACCACTCTCCCAGAGTCAACAGGCAACTCGATTATCTCGCAATTTACCACAGATATCCGCCACATCAAAGGTGTCTTGAACACTCCAGCGGATGCACTTTCAAGAATAGAGATTACTTCTGTTACCCTCAGCTCTACACTGTGGAATGCTATTGCACAGGATCAAGATAAGGATACGGAACTACAAGACCTGCTCAGAGAAGACTCCACTCACTCACTTTCCCTCAAGAAAATGAGTATGCCAGGATTGTCTGTGCCCCTCTATTGCGACGTATCAACAGCTGCTATTCGCCCTTAGTCCCTCCATGTCACAGACAAGCATTCTTCACGGATCTTCATAAGCCCTCCCATCCTGGTATCCGTGCTTCGCAACACCTGGTTACCTCTCGCTTTGTTTGGCCCTCGATGCGGAAGGATGTCAAACATTGGACCAAAACGTGCCTTGCCTGCCAGCGTGCCAAAGTCCAAAGGCACACCAGGTCCCCCTTTGACGCATTTCCGCCCCCATCCCAGCGATTTGAGGTAATTCATGTAGACATTGTTGGCCCTCTTCCAGTGATTCAAGGCCAACGTTATCTGCTCACCTGTCTCGACCGCTTTTCCAGATGGCCTGAAGCCATCCCACTTCCTGATATCCAAGCGGACACTGTTGCAAGAGCCTTTCTTCATGGATGGGTATCAAGATTTGGATTGCCGACAAAAGTCATCACTGACCAAGGTCGCCAATTTGAGTCTTCGCTTTGGAAGAAGTTTACCAGCTTGTTGGGTACAGTACATGCGCATACCTGTGCGTATCATCCGCAAGCTAACGGCCTCGTCGAACGCTTCCATCGCCAGCTGAAGTCATCCCTTATGTGTCACGAAGACTCCCATTGGATGGATAAGCTTCCACTCGTGTTGCTGGTATTCGCTCTGCATTTAAGAGTGATCTGAAGACTAAGCGGCTGAACTAGTCTATGGAACAACACTGCGGCTACCAGGTGGCTACTTCACTGCAGGGGATAAGTCATGTGATCCTACGGAATTCGCTCAAACACTTTCCTCTCACATGCAGTCCCTTCAGCCTGTTCCCCCTCGATTGACTAGCCAACAGAACATCTTTGTTTCCCCAGCCCTCCAGTCTTGCACCCACGTTTTCGTTCGTGTACCTCTCCCAAAACGGCCTCTCCAATGTCCATATGACGGGCCCTATGAAGTTCTCCGACGTACGCGCAAATCATTTCTCCTCCAGCGCGGTTCCAAGGTCGACAAGGTTTCTATCGATCGTCTTAAGCCTGCGTTTTTGGAATCAACCTTAAGTGAGGTACATGTAGCTACCAAAAGGTCCCGGGAAATCTGTGTCGTTCGGAACTCTTTGAACTTCCTCTCTGGTGGGGGAGTGTGTAGTGAATACTCTTATTTTAGTTTCAAGTTAAATGTTAATTTTACCGTCTTGAATTTCGGAATAGTTATAAATTCATTTTAAATTAGTTACCCTCATAATTCAATGTGAACCACATTAATACTAATTTTATGTATATTGTATTATTTTTTGTATGTAAACATAATTAATTATATATCACAATTGTCAGTTAATTATTTATATTCAAATATTTATTTTAATCTAATACCATGTCCATTTTACAAATAAATAATAGAAAACCAAGGGTTATATTTTCCACCTTTGGTACTGTCGCAGTTTCGCCTAACGGACTCAATACGGCTAGTGAGATAATCACTGGTTGGCACTTAACCAGCGGCAGTGCTTATGGCTACATCATCCAGGTTAACCTATACCGGATAGATGCGCTACGGTCCCAAGCCGTAGCTTGCCTAGGCCGACGACGACGACGTAAACCAACACCAGCTTCATGTAACCGCCGCCTTACTGTCATTGCCGAAACATGAAGCTGCAATTGTTTCCTTATGGCAATAGCATTGGGAAAGGTATGGGCTTCGGCAACATCGCAGATCCTCCAATCATCCGCAGCAGTTGTCAGTCGAGGTTTCCCCGTTCTGCGGTGATCTCGTAGATTCCCTTCTTCTTGCCACCTCTTCAACCATACATAAACAGTGTTCCTAGAAATTCCAAGTTCTCTTGCAATTTGAGTTGGAGACAGCTCGCGCTCCTTCATGCTGATAATTCTTCCCCTTTCAGCAATTTTCTGATAATGATAATCCATTCTGCATAGTAGTTGCTTCGATGAGATTCAGGAATAGTGTGAGCTTATTCTCAGTCACCATACCTGTTAACACCTCTGTCATGACGTCATGTGGTGTCACGTGATATGTTAAAAGTCAGGTGGAATTGTTGGAATGTGGAAACAGTCTGGAAAATGGTCATTAAGCTGCTACACCAGCGGTTCCCAAACTTTGTTTGTGATTACCCCTTTTGGTTAATCATGAATTGAAAATTACCCCCCGCAAAAAGCACAGCAAACTTCATTTTACTGAACATGAGAATAATTATTCAAATTTTATAAACATAATACTCATATATTTCTATATATACAGTGCCTTATGTATAAGTTAAACATATGATATTGGTCAAAGAATGTCTACAACATTACATAGGAAGCAACTACTTGTCTAGTGCGAGGGATGCAACTGTTTCTGCTGAACTAAAGCCTGAATTCTTGATTCAGTTTCGCTCAAGGCGCAGCGTAAATCGCCTTCAATGTGCACGTAGGGTGGATCGATTTTACATTTTTTTCGATTTCCATATTCTAATAGAGACAAAAACTTGCGCATGCATGAGAAAATAGCCTCTGCAAAATCTTAGCTTAATAGGTAATCATCTTCTGCCCCCGGCAGAGCGATGAAAATCATATTTTAGTACTCAAAAACGTATTTTTCTTATAATTTTTTTAAATATTTCAATATGCATCAAAATTATTGCTAATAACTATAAAGTCGATGAAAAAGACCGCATATGATCGTTTTTCCAAGCGCGTTGTCCTACGTTAATATCTTTGCCCCGGCAACAACGTCAAATGTTGAAAAATAGGTAATTTATATACATATTTCAGATCGGCTCTTTGTCTTAAATAATGTATTTATATATTTCCCATAGCATTATATCGTTGCTTAGGCATGAAATAACACAGGCAAAATTTATGACTCTAGGCTAGGGTTTAAAGGTCATCTCTGGTGAGTGCTGCCAGCAGCAGCTGCCACTGACGCGCCAGTACGCACGCGCAGTTCCCTCAGCAATAGATTTCTGCGCCTCTATGTTTCAACCTTGAACCCTCCAGCACCTTCAACGAAATTGTGCGATTCATTATGACAGTTTACGCACCAATTTGGTTTAAGATAAAGAAAAACTCCAGTTTCACTGAGGGCGCAGAACATTTTTTCGAATGATGCGTCTCTCTCAGACCATGCCTCAAAGATCTAAGACAATCGCCAACAAAGTCCTCCGTAGAAATTCTTTCTTTGCTCACCCAGAAATATTTTGATCTCCATGCGACATGCCGATGAGCAACACATAAGAGAATCGGGATGGAGAAGAATATTAAAAACGATCAAAACAATCACCAGCGGGGGAAATTCGAGCCTTCGCCATGCCCTGAGCTGCTCTACGATAGTCAAAACTATTACGAAATGATCAACTGGCAAACGGCTGAGGTGACCGAACCCCCCTTACAAAAACAATACCTGATACCCGAATAACAGAGTTTGTTGAGACGGGAGACCAGCCTGATGGACTGATCCCACTATTCCCTTGTCATACTCAAGCGGTCGAGAGACTCATCAAATTAGTAACCGAAGCCTCTGCCAGTGTAAGTGGAATAGAAGAGAGGGACGGATTCATCCGCTCCCGTCTTCACTCCCGAACAAAAATTCACGATTTGATTCTAAGAAAGATTACCGTATGTAAATCGACATGCAGCCAAAGGAAGGGTGGTTGGGGCTGGATAGGGTGGAACTCGACGTACAGCCACCTCCTCGTGGTGAGTTCTGGGTTGCTAATTTTATAAAATTAGCAAGCGAGGAGCTATACTTAGTACTTATCGTACTTATAACATCGCATTAACGTAATTATAATCCACATTTAGACTTTTCTCGGGGACAGAAGATATTACTCTAGAGTCATAAAATTTTGCGTGTGTGTTATTTCATGCCTAAGCAACGATATAAATGCTATGGGAAATATATAAATGCATTATTTAAGACAAAGAGCCGATCTGAAAATATGTATATAAATTACCTATTTTTTCAACATTTGACGTTGTTGCCGGGGGCAAAAGATATTAACGTAGGACAACGCGCTTGGAAAAACGATCATATGAGGTCTTTTTCATCGACTTTATAGTTATTAGCAATAATTTTGATGCATATTAAAATATTTTAAAAATTATAAGAAAAATACGTTTTTGACTACTAAAATATGATTTTCATTGCTCTGCCGGGGGCAGAAGATGATTACCTATTAAGCTAAGATTTTGTAGAGGCTATTTTCTCATCCATGCGCAAGTTTTTGTCTCTATTAGAATATGGAAATCGAAAAAAATGTAAAATCGATCCACCCTAACATTGTGCAGCCGATTTCGCAGTTTTTCTTTATGACCATCATTGCTGAAAAGCCTGCCTCACAACGATAACTTGTCGCAAAAGGCACCGGCACTTTCTTTGCCTCTTCACTCTGCAAACTCAAACTTCAGGATAAGATCTTGCCGCATTTTCAGGAATTCTGCTTTCAGTTCAGATGAGTCACTGCTTTACAGGGCGTAATAAGTGAATGACCTCTTTTTTAGATAGCATGGCTGCGTATTAAATATCTATTAATTCATTTAATATCCTTAATAAGGATATTGATTGTGGATTTGACATTGAGTGCCTACACAGAGAGAATCTAGATTAAACTAGGTTCTGTAGGTAGAAATTAAGTTTTTAGTTTTTCTTTAGCCAACGCGTTACTATGAACTCACCATGTCACTCTCGGAAAGTATCTATAATTCTTTTCGTGGTGTAGCCGTTCGTCTTTTCTAACGCTGCGCCCACGACCTAAACAGTTAAACGGTCTAACTCGAAAAAACAATTTTTTCATAAAATGAACACTAAAAAAACAATTTTCAGGAATTCCTTTTTTACCTCCTGGAAATGTCACAATTACCCTCACTTTCGGACCCACTGTGCTATATATACCATCACATTTGCAAAGTCTAGCATATACAGTATCTGTGGCAGTGTTTTTCAACCTTTTCTAGGTCGAGGAACCCTGTAAGCAACATGTAAAATATTGTGGAACTCAAATATTCTCGATGCATTCTATTTTCATTCGTTTTGTAAGTAAAATGATGGAAAACTATGTAATAAACCAATTACCAATCGTTTCGAACAAATATAATACATTTTTCACTGCTTGTTACAAGATACCCCTCCCTTTATTTCGATTCTAACTTAGTTCCATCTATATATTCTGAACTACTGGGCTTCAGTATGTTGTGTTAAATATTTATTACACACTATCAGAACCCTTAATGTTTTTTCGATGAACCCCGGTAGAAAACAATGACGTATGGGCTAGTGGATATTTTCACTCATCTATCGTTTAGTTGGCAATTCTAACGACGCTATAGCTCACTCACTAAACCCCAGATTCATTCATAAAATGTTACAACCGTTTGTAGTACACACATCAAATATATGCTAGGTGTCGATATCTGTTCTCAAGATTGTCCTACGAATAATGAGCGCAACTGTACCTATCTATGAGAAATGAAGAGCTCAAGAAAGCCACTGTCTCTTCTACCAAGTCAACTCTAAAGTAGGGATGTGCCGGATACCACTATCCGGCCGAATAACAGCTATTATCCGGTATCCTGTATCCGAACGGATAGATGTCAGTATCCGGCCGGATAGCCGGATATTTATGATAGTCTTTTTTGTAATGGGAATACCATCTGGGCCCGCCCCTTTCCAATCTTAGCTTGCATGGCCTTTAGCTAGCAAAAGTTGAATATACAGGGCGTCCCAAAAAAATGTATACACACTTTAACAGCTGATAGCTCAATTGATGTTTCTTTCTTTCCAAGTTAAACCCATTAGAATTAATAATGGCAGTCAGACTAAGCTTTGAACAAAGGAAATTCATTCTAAAATGCTACTGGAAGTGTGAAAACGCAGTTGACGTGCAAAGACAGTTTAGGAGGGAGTTTCAAACAGATCCACCAACGCGACTTACCATCACTCGAATTAGAGATAAGTTTGAAGCCGATGGAACAGTTCAGAATGTCCACAAGAAGCGTTCCGGAGACCACGGACATCGACAAGCCCCACAAAGCAAGAAGAGTACTGGAAACGTATCACCAAAGTCCAAGAAAATCTGTGCGGCAAGCGAGTCGTGAGGTAGGAATTTCAGAATCGTCTGTCCAACGCATTTTGAAGCGCTGTCAATGGAAAAGTTACATTCCAAGATTAGTCCATGCTATTAATGAAGATGATCCGGACCGAAGAGTGGAGTATTGCGAGTGGTACTTGGCACGATGTGGATGTGGATTGGACGAAGGGGTTTCGTAGAATACCCTCCGCGTTCACCAGACCTCACACCACTAGACTTTTTTTATGGGGATACTTAAAAGACAAAGTCTACGCTATAAAACCTGCAACAGTCGCTGAATTGAGAGCAGCCATTGAACGAGAATGCACACAAATACCAAACGAAATGTTTCGTGATGTTTGCGATTCCATTGCTTCGCGTTATCAGCAGTGCCTGGACCAGAACGGACGTCAGTTTGAAAAGAGGCGTTGACAAAACAATTAAATAATGTCTGTAGATTCTATTACATTTTGAAAATGAAATGTATTTTAATAAACACTGCCTTTATAATTATTTAAAGTGTGTATACATTTTTTTGGGACGCCCTGTAGTTGTACAAAAATCTAAAATTAAAATAATTGATAAATAAGCATGTACCACTACTAGTATGTAACTATATTAACACTGCTAAAAAGGCAAAATGTTTGGTCCAGCTAAAAGTGTGACGCATAGCTAAGATCCCAGCTTCCCTTGCTTTTTATTTTTTATTTTTATTTTTTATTTTTATATATATTGCAAATTACAATATGAAAAAATATGAATTAGCGAAACCTTTTATTAAGATTTGAGATATAAAAATAAAACATATAGCCTAATCAAATATACCAGTAAGTTAAGTGAAATTATTAAAATAGCAAAACCTTAAAAAGTAAAAACTCACATTAAACAATAAAAATTAATACTATGTTCAAGACACTAGATTCACAAGTTTAAATCAAATTTTCGTCCATTGTGATGGATAAAAAGAAGCATCTCCCCTCGCTTTGGTAGCAAAGTACTTCTTTTTTCTTCAAAAATATTTCCGTATTCGGAAAAAATTCTTTCTGAGAAAACTGAAGATGCTGGTATCACTAGCCATTTTAGAGCAATTTTCTTGAGAGAGGAAAGGATTCTTCATTTTTCCAAATTTCAAGTGGAGATAGTCGTCTGTCTGATATGGGTTTTTTTGCATATTGTTCAATTTCCTCTGCTATTTCTGCGAATGAAGCCACCTTGCGGCTTTTCTTAAACTTTTTCTCACCAGGTATCTTTTCTGAATTTTCTTGTGTTAGTTCCCTGAAACAAGCAGAGAGTGGATCATCATCAAACTTTGCCTTTTTTCTTCCTGTTGAGGAGGAAGAAGAATTAGAATCGTCGCTGCTGTGAGCCTGTTCTTCAAAATATTTATCTCTAATTTTCTCTAGGTTGTTTATTTCATTTATTTCTTCAATTAACCATGTCTTAATATTTTCCTTTTGTTGATCTTTGAAAAACAAAAATTTAAATCGTGGATCAATGACAGTTGCTAGAGCATACTTCCGATTTGTTAAGACATTTAGACACTTTTTTTTTCATTGCTTTCATTGGCAAAAAATCGTGACCGCAATGACTTCAACAGTTCATCTTTTGTAGTTTGGACTCCTTGATCATCCTGGCCAATTTTTGAAAGAAACCTTTCAAGCGCGCACATGTTTGGGATAAAGTAGAGAGTAAACTATATTCTGTACTCATTTCTTGGGTGAGTTTAAAAATGGCTGTAAAAGCTTTAAAAGATTTTCAATCAAGTGCCACTCATTAGATGAAATAACAAGTAATTCACTATGATCAGCAAGGTATATTTGAACTGATTTTTTCAACTTAACCATACGTTCTAGCATCAAATAAGATGAGTTCCAGCGCGTTAAAACATCTTGTACCAATAGAAGAGGAACATGACCCTGTTGTGTTTGGAGAGTTTTAAATTCAGAAGTAGCCAGTGGGGAGTGGTTAAAATGTGTCACTAAACGTCGACACTTTGCCAAAAGATCTTTTATAGATCGTTGAGCCATTAATGCATCATTCACCACTAGCTGTAGCAAATGAATTGAACAGTGAACAGAAGGTATTTCCGCAGGGTCACATCCCAAAGCTATGTTAGAAGCTCCATCTCTGACCAATATATTACGCCTTGATCTGTCAATATTCCATGATTGCCACATAGATTGCAATTTGTCCGCTATATTAATTCCTGTATGCGATCCTGAAAAATGAGCTGAATGCAATACTGCATTAATATGAGTGTAGTCATTCATGATCCAATGACCTGACAAGGAAATGAATGATTCATTTGAAGAAGAGCAGGTCCAAATATCGGAAGTGAAGCTAATGTATTTCCCTTCTTTCAATTTATTCATAACAATTTCTTTGAGTTCTTCATAGATTTTGGGTATGACTTTTTCTGAAAAATATGTTCGATTTGGTAGCAAATACCTTGGCTGTACGTGGGCCATCAGTCCTATAAAGCCATCTTGTTCAACTAAACTAAAAGGATGGTTGTCCAATGCCATCATTAATCCTATCTTTTTATGTAAAGCTTGAGCTTTTGAGTCATTTATATCCCATATTTTCTTAAAGGAAAAACTTTCTTCTAACGTGAGTTGCTTTTCCATGGCAACTAATTTTTTCTCCTTCGGAGCCATTGAGGTGGTCGCTATAGGTTGGTTTTGATTTTCAGATGATTTGTTAAGTTGAGACACTTCTTTATATTCTTTTGAATGCAGCATCTTTGCATGATTGTGCAAAGGTTTTGTGCTATAGCACCTAGCACCCAATTTCTCTGATCCCCTTTTAATCTGTTTGGAACATAGGGAGCAAATAGCTATCGTTAGATTAGTCTCATGTATTGTAAATATTTTCCAAATAAAACTAGCCCTTTTTGGGGGTAAATAATGTTAAAATATTGCTGTAAGCCTGTAACTAATACTAACTAGCTATATAGCTATATGATTTAGGCAATGAAACAATCCTGAAAAGGATAAAATATAGGTAATTAGTAAAGTTATTGAAAGATAGCTATAATTTACATCAAACAGTGATTAAAATTTGATAGTGTAGTCAATTAGTCAAGTAATAGCTAAATAATAATATATAAAAAATTATGAATTATTTGAATGATATTATCCGGTATCCGGCCGGATATTTTTTTGATTATCCGGCTATCCGGTATCCGGCCGGATAGTAAAAAATACTATCCGGCACACCCCTACTCTAAAGGCGAGTCCATGTAGATATTTTCAAGATGTTCATTTCATTTTTATTGAGATTTTCTTTCGTTGTTTTATTGTTACATATACAGGGTCTCCACAAAAAGAACATTCTATTTAATCCATTTGTTGCAAAGTATTTGACATAAATTTCTATTACACATCATTATTTTCACGGAACAAAATTCTTCTCTCACCCTCCCTCCACACACTTCTTCCAAACCTATCCTCCCATGCCTTTCAGTTACATTAGCTTCCACTACTCCACAAGTTATATTCCCCTCACCTACATACCATATTCTCTACCCTTCCCAACCCTACCCATACACATCTTAGTAACGAACTTGAAGGAATATTAAAGACTGAAACTCATTGGCCAAAGAACCACCTGAACTTTGGCAAATGAACTTTAACATAAACAAATGTAAAACGCTGCATATCGGTAGAAACAATGGTAAAGAAAGGTATTTTATGCGCGCCAAGACTCTAACTCAACGGTTCTTAAACTTTTTCTTCTGTATCCCTTGAATTCTCTCACGGGATTTTCTGGATTTTCGAGAGAGATAGAGGATTTTTACTTTCTTTACGACCGTGTGACTTGTGGCCGTTTGTTAATCGTATACAAAATTAAAAGGGTTATATTTTCAGGACCCCTTCGCGTACCCCTCGGAGTACACCGTACCCCAGTTTGAGAACCACTGCTCTAACTAGTGTTATGGAAGAGAAAGATTTAGGTATTGTTGTTGCCGACGCTCTTAAACCGAGCAAGCAATACCGGGTGTACATAAAGTCAGGATCTATTTTTGTGAAGCACTTGGAAATTATATGGAATTCAATTATAAAATGATAAAGTGGTAACATTTATTAAATAATTAAGAGTAGGATTCGATGTGACGTCCATCAGTATCCCTGCACAGCTCAAATCGTTCCGCAGCATTTTTAAACACATTCTGGAGCATTTGCGGGGTTATGTTATCTGCAGCAGTTCGTATACGTGTACGTAAGTTTTCAAGACTCGTAATCTTCGTCTGATAGACGTGCGATTTGATAAAGGCCCATGCAAAGAAATCTAAAGGGGTTAAATCTGGTGATCTCGCTGGCCAAGGTCTGTTGCTTCCGCGTGCGATCCAGCGATTTGGAAAACGTCCATTTAGATAATCCTGAACAATTTTGGCATAGTGACAAGGAGCACCATCATGTTGATAGACGACGGTACTAATAATCCTATCCCCGTCGTCTATCAACATGATGGTGCTCCTTGTCACTATGCCAAAATTGTTCAGGATTATCTAAATGGACGTTTTCCAAATCGCTGGATCGGACGCGGAAGCAACAGACCTTGGCCAGCGAGATGACCAGATTTAACCCCTTTAGATTTCTTTGCATGGGGCTTTATCGAGTCGCACGTCTATCAGACGAAGATTACGAGTCTTGAAAACTTACGTACACGTATACGAACTGCTGCAGATAACATAACCCCGCAAATGCTCCAGAATGTGTTTAGAAATGCTGCGGAACGATTTGAGCTGTGCAGGGATACTGATGGGCGTCACGTCGAATCCTACTCTTAATTATTTAATAAATGTTACCACTTTATCATTTTATGATTGAATTCCATATAATTTCCAAGTGCTTCACAAAAATAGATCCTGACTTTATGTACACCCTGTATATCAAAACTGTCAGAAAAGCAAATAGAATCTTGGGATTTATTGGTAGATCGTTTGAGTTTAAGTCGGAGAAAACAATGCTAACATTATATAATTCCTTAGTACGCCCCCACCTGCAATACTGCAATGGTCCCTATTTTACGACAGGACATACCAGAATGGAGAGAGTGTAGCGATCGGCTACTAAGATGATTTCTAGACTAAGAAACAAATCATACGCTGTCCGTTTAGAAATGTTACATTTATTCTCACTTGTAAAAAGGGTGTTTAAAATGATTAAAGGTTTTGATAATGTCGACGCCAGGGATGGGGCGAATATAGTAGTTCAGTATTCGAATCGGAATACAAATACTTCATATTTGCATGAATACGAATACGAATATGGGAGAAGTACAAAATATTCGAATGCGAATACGAATACATTTGAAAGTATTGATGAATGTATTCATGAATACATTTAGATCAAGTACAAATACAGAACTACAAGTAAACAATACGTGTTTGCTTAAAGTTTTTATCATTAAAACAAATCCATTTTATTAAAGGATGTAATTATGCAAGACAACATGGAGACAAGCTACATTCTACAGGGTTTTCCAATCACAGTTCTACCAGTTTGACAAAGTTATACAGTTATTGAGTTATTGATTGTCTACTTGTTTACAAAGTGTTTGTTTGCTTTGATGCACATGAGGTTTTGTAAAGTCTTATCAGATTGGCAGCAGTGGTCTGGGCGGAAGATCTTCCCACCAATACCGAAAAGCCTCTCCACGGGAGCGGAGGAAGCAGGTACACTAATATACCTCATTGCTAGTTTTGACAGAGAAGAGAATGAAGTGGCATGCATTTCCCAGTACGCCAGAGGGTCACTGTCGTCTGGAATAACTGGACTGTCAGGTAAGCTTGGCGCTCCTGTTCAGTATTTGTAGGAGTAGGAGGTGTAGTCGAGGGCAGGGAAACAGACATAAAGCTGAATAACTTTCGAATATGGCAGATGAAGGAAACATTTTCCACTGCCGTGGAATAAAGTCGAATAATAGGTATTCACGAAAATATTCAGTGAATTCGAATACGAATACAAATACTTTGACTTTTCCTACGCAAGTATTCGAATACGAATACTGAATACGAATACCCCATGCCTGGTCGACGCACAAAAAAATATTTTACCTTCAGAAATACAGAGGTAGAACTCGTGGTAATGGTCTCAAATTATTGGGTAAGCATTTTAATTCTAATGAAGCTAAACATTTTTTCTTCAATCTATAGTTAATTTGTGGAATGGATTGCCAGCCAGCGTAGTTCAAAGTAATTCGAATCCTTTAAAAAGAAACCAGATGCTTATCTTGCCTCAAACTCCCAGATGGAACCATATTTTGGCGAATAGAAACACAGAATTTTCACTTGGATTCCCTCCCCTGTACTTAAAAATTTTCACTTTATCTTTAAATTCTTCCCGATCTCTCAACCTCTTTTCTCTGATTTGCTTTGAAATTTTCACTTGTCCTTAACTTTTCTTCCTTCTTTGTATTTTCCTCCTTCTTTCAACCCTCTTTCTTAGACAGACAGTCTGGTAGGGACTAGCCGGTCTGTTGCTGTTTGATTTCCTTTGTATTCCTTTGTATGCCTTTGTAACTTCTGCTGGTGAAACATGAAGACGGGATTGAGAAAACATATTCCAAATATTTTTGCAAGCGAAGAAGAATCGTAAGAATTTAACAGTCAAATTCAATATTGTTCGAATAGCATGAATTAATATATAGGGTGTCCCAGAAGTCTGGACTCATAGGGAAAATAGACATTATATTTTAAAAGTGAAACAAACACATTTCTAATGTCAGTTTTACACATTTCAGGAAAGAAAATACCCTGCTGGCTCAGTATACCAATCAAGAGAAGGTGGAACTGGTAGAAGCCAGAGGGAGGCATGTTTTCCGGAAACAAGTAGCAATACCAGTTCCACCTTCTCTTGATTGGTATACTGAGCCATCAAGGTATTCTCTTTCCTGAAATATGTAAAACTGACATTAGAAATATGTTTATTTCACTTTAAAAATATAATGTCTATTTTCCCTACGAATCTAGACTTCTGTGACATCCTGTATAATCACGGCAGTTGTACTACTGTATAGGATGTACTGTATGTTGTCGCATTTGTGTTTCGTATTTATTATACAGTAAATCATCTTTATACGTGAACTCGACTTACGCGGATTCGCTTATACTGTACAGTGTACACGATCGACAAAATAGGGAACGTTATTCGGTATACATGTCCGTGATCCGCGTTTACGAGATTTAACGAACGACCAATCGGCTGGCGGAACTATTTACCCTCGCGTATATGTAAATAAGAAGGTTGAAAGAACTGCAACACCCCAGAGCCCACCTTCAACCCCACCATCAACCTCAGCTTCACCCAGGAGGAGCCCCCAAGAAGGATGAGGTTCCACTTTAAGCAGTCTTTGGAGCCATCTCTGGTAAGTACAGTTTGTACAAAATAACATATTGTATTTTATATTCTACTATTAATGTACGTGTATAATAAGCATTACGTTCTATATAATTCTTGTATACAGCCATATACTTCATTTTAATTTTTGTTGTAAAAATTTTTACAGCTGAACACGCTTACCCCCTGTAATACATTATCTCTATGGGAAAATGTGATTTGATTTACACGATTTCGATATAAACGATGGTTTCCATGAACGCATCTATTGTGTAAATAGAGAACTTACTATACATTTTTTATTATACTAATCATGTATAAATACCGGGTGTGGATAAAGTAACGCAAGTAAAGAGAGAAATCCGATTTGAATTATATTAAACGTGAGTGTACATGGACAAGTAATATTTATCACATGTACTTTATAAAAACTGTATATTCGATAGTAAGATTTATAAGAGGTGTTGAAAATGTCAACCATCGACCTCTATACAGGCTCTTGCACGGGGTATCACATTCAAATCAACCAGTTGAAATCAGATTTGTCTCTTCACTCGCGTTACTTTATACACACCCTGTATTATATATTATTCATATATGTTTATGTTACATTACATTAATTCGAAAACAACTGTTACAGGTATTGTAAAACATGAATATTATAAGATGCATTATAAAATACGACCAATAGTATTTCAATAAACTCAATATTATAAATAGAATTACAGTATTTATTATCTTGTAACGCATTCGGACTGAAATTAAACTAACAATAGGGGCGGAGGTGCAAGTATATTTGTAGAATCAAACTACAAGAGTACGTAAATGTATTGAAGAACTGACAACCATAAACATATATCCGAAACGGTGGCCGGACAGTTCGCTACTGGACAGTTCACTACCGGGCAGTCGATGACCCTGATTTTGTTTCTGCAATCGGTTTTTTTGAGAAACCTAACCTAACCTAACCTAGAAAAATGTATACTAGAAAAATGTATTTTTGACTAAAAAAGTGCTTAACTTAACATGTTATTACAACTTAACATGTTATTACATTATCATTTGTATAATTTAGGTCTCGGGGGTACGGGGGCTCCGCCCCCGTAAAGATCACGCATCACGAATTGATCGGTATAGGGTTATTACAAATGATAATGTAATAACATGTTAAGTTATGCACTTTTTTAGTAAAAAATACATTTCTCTAGTATACATTTTTCTAGGTTAGGTTAGGTCAGATTAGGTTAGGTTAGGTTTCTCAAAAAACCGAATGCAGAAACAAAATCAGGGTCATCGACTGCCCTTGTTTGCAACTTTGTAGGAAAATCGACAGCAGTCCATGAAACTAGGTCCCATAAAACATATTTGTTAATGTTTATTTTATACCACGTGGCGTGACCAACTAACCAACTAACTAACAAACTTTTTTGAATATGGTAGCGAAGCGACTTAGTAACGAACAGACCTAGTAGCGAAATGTCCAGTAGCGAAATGTCCGGTAGCGAACTGTCCGGTAGCGAACTGTCCGGTAACAAACTGTCCTAGCACCATCAGAAACACTTGCAATTGAAATGTATATTCATAACACCCAATATTCAATTTTAGGCATCTACTAACCATCAGCTGGTAATGTAACAAATGTTATTACAAATGTTGATAGAATTCTAACTTCCAATCATATCGATAACAGTTGTGTCATTACAGATTTAAATAATTATTGATCTCACAAAAGAACATTCAGATAATAGTGCAAGCTTCCTTCACAACATCATGACTGCAGAGTGCAGATGGTTTTAAATTAGCTATTACAAAGTCAACTAGACTTCACAATGACATTTGTACCTGGCTATGTGAAATGGAGAGCTCAAGAAAGCAATTTTCTCCTTCACCAAACCAATTCTAGAGGCAGCGCCACGAGCCTGACATTCGTCTAATGAGAGATTGACTCACAAGACTCCATTTACAACCAGTTTGCCAAGTTACTGCTGGTATAGATCGTCCGAAAAGGACTGACATAAAATAAAAATTAATCTCTTATAAACAAAATAACATAGGCATAAACGCTTTGTAACACCTCGTAGCCAGACTCGCCAAGTTTATATTAATTATATATTTAAATTTAATTAATTAACTACTACCAGTGTATTCCATACCTTGTCGAACTTGTCCCTAAAATCTTCTATGGAGTTACTATTTACTAAAATGCTTTCCCTTTAGTTATTATTTAAACAAATTAAAATTTACAAGATATAATAATCAGTCAGGAAAACTGGCAGAGCGCTCAGGCTAGACTAATACAGCCTATCGCGATAACCCCTGTATTATTATTATTATTATTACCAACACAAGGGGAGTCGAACTCCTGACATCAGTGCCTTCAATTCGCTTATAGGAAAATGGGGTTACCCAGTGAGCTAAAGGCACTGACTAAAGAGGTATAGAATAAATATTTGCGATAACTTGGCTTCTTCTCACACAAACCAGTAAACATAGAGAATGAATTGTTGCGTGCAATAGTACCTTACTAGCAAAAGATCGGCGCTACGCGCCGATTTTGCTAGATCTGCGGTGCTTGGACCTTTGACCCAAACCGAATTGTGGGCCTACGGCGTATTTTATTTTGAACATCAATAGCCCTTTATCTGGATATCGTTCCCATTCCTCTCACCTTGAGCCTCAGTAATTGGGGTGCCTGTGGCCCTCCAATTACTGGCGAACCAATTATTCGGTCAATAAAACTACAGAAAAGAACGCAGCCATGAAAATCTAAAACTTCACAAATCTTGATACGATGAACTCGGATGTGAAGCTCAAGATTTTCATGACTGCGTTCTTTTCTATAGTTTTATTGACCAAATAATTGAACCGACAGTAACTGGGGGGTCGCAAGCCCCTAATTACTGGGGGTTCAATTATTTGGTCAATAAAACTATAGTCATGAAAATCTTAAGCTTCACAAATATTGACACAATGTGAAGCTCAAGATTTTCATTGCTGCGTTCTTTTCTATAGTTTTATCGCGGTGCTTGGGGCCCTCGGGCCCAGTAATTGGGGGGGGGGGGGGGTCCCACATATATTTTCGTTCATTACTCATCACCCCCATCCACCATACGAAGTTTGGTCGAAATCGGTTCAGAAACGTGAACGTTTTTTCTGCAGACAGACCGGCAGACACATTTTTGCTAAATTATAATAGTAATGATGCCCGATTAGGTTAATGAAATGGCCGGTTAGGTCAACTGAATGCCCGATTAGATTAAATGAATGCCCGGGTACGTTAATTGAATGCCCGGTTAGGTTAATTGTACACCCTTGACGATTGGTTAGGTTAAGTCATGATATTTTCGTTAAAGCCAACGAAAATATCACGACTTAACCTAACCAATCGTGACGGGCGTACAAATGACCTAACCTGGCATTCAATGAACCTAACTGGGTATTCAATAATAGCGGAGCGACCCGGCGTTGCCGGGGTGGATGTTGAACGCTATATATATATATATATATATATATATATATATATGCCCGGTTAGGTAAACTGAATGCCCGGTTAGGTTAATTGAATGCCCAGTTAGGTCAACTGAATGCCCGATTAGGTTAATTAAATGGCCGGTTAGGTCAACTGAATGCCCGATTAGATTAATTGAATGCCAGGGTACGTTAATTGAATGCCCGGTTAGGTTAATTGTACACCCTTGACGATTGGTTAGGTTAAGTCATGATATTTTCGTTAAAGCCAACGAAAATATCACGACTTAACCTAACCAATCGTCAAGGGCGTACAGATGACCTAACCTGGCATTCAATGAACCTAACCGGGTATTCAATAATTTTACCATAGGTTTCGTAATGATCTTGATGACGTCATTTAATGTTTTAAAATTCATTATTTAATTTATTAACACCCACGTGCACAACCTCGGGACCTAATCAATATGTGTGTGAAGTTTCATGTTTGTAACTGCTTCCATTTTGGAGTTATGGCTGATGGCTGGAACACACACACACACACACACACACACGTCTTTTTATTATTATTACTAGTACAGTTCCCGTCACTTCGCTGACGGTTAGACAGGCTAAACTACAAAAAAAGAACCCAGCCGTGAAAATTTTGAGCTTCACATTGTGTCAACATTTCTGAATCTGGTATCTCCCAAAACCTCCTCACCCCCATTCATACAACTTGGGGCTAACCCCCTCCCCATTACCCCCACCCCTCCCCATTACCACACCCATCCCCCATTACCCCCACCCCCACCCTTCCGCCCACTCCCACCCTTCCCCCCACCCTCACCCTTCCCCCATTGCTAAACTACAGAAAAGAACACAGTCATGAAAATCTTGAGCTTCACATTGCCGTCGTAATACAATTTCTGATTTTTTTTTACAATTTCTGAATTTTTTTTCTCACAATTTTTTCTAACAATTTCTGAAAGTGTGACGGACGGACAGACAGACAGACAGACGGACAGACAGCTCTCTTATTATAGTATAGATTATTTTATTATTATAGCTAAACAATAGACTGGTACAAATTTATAACCGAAAGACTTCCGAAAATCAACAATTTTTTATAAAGAAAAGGGGAAAAGTGGTTTTGTAGGCCTAGGGGTTCCGAAATTTTCAGAAAATGGAAAATAATTGCTATTTTCTTACTTACAGCGACAGGCATAATGATATTAAGATACCTAATAGAAATTTTGTAATATTTTAAAGTGGGGAAAATAAATAATTTTCTAAAAATGATCTTCAACTATAAAAGCGCATCTAATCAGATAACTTAATTAACGTATTTCTATGACAACTAAAAAATAGAATGATAAATCAATATCCTATCAAATTGAACGTATTTCTATGACAACTAAAAAATAGAATGATAAATCAATATCCTATCAAATTGTTTGTGTATACGTAAAATTATTTGTACAAAAGCCACAGTAATAAAACGCACAAAAGTCACTGTAAATAATTTCGAGTGTGGCTCGTTTAACTTTGTTAACTTTAAACTCGTGTTTATTTAAATTGCCCGTTTTAATTATGTAATTTTTTGTATTGAATCGATAAAGAAATCTTTTGTGAATCGAAAAATCTTTTGTGAATCGAATGATATTAAATGTTTAGTAAATATTGACTTATCTTGTGCCAAAATTATGATTAAAAATGAAAAAGTTAAAAAAATGCGTGTACAGGCATGGGAAGAACTGTACCCCTAAAAGGGGGGAAGGAATTATGTTAGGGAATGTTTTTTAGCATGGGCACTGCACAATAAAAAGACGCATCGAATGGTGAAAACCGCATTGTTCTACACCAATTATAGCGACCTGTAGGTGTGCGCAAAAAAACTGTTACATATATACAGTATATATATATATAATATATATATATATATACATATATACATATATATATATATATATAAGGCTTCATTTCTGAAACATATATTAGACTAGCAAAAGGTCGGCGCTACGCGCCGATTTTGCTCGATCTGCGGTGCTTCGGCTGGATTGTGGGCCTACGGCGTATTTTATTTTGAACATCAGTAGCCCTTTATCTGGATATCATTCCTATTCCTCTCACCTTGGGCCTCAGTAATTGGGGTGCCTGCGGCCTTCCCGTTACTGGGAAACCAATTATTCATTCAATAAAACTACAGAAAAGAACGCAGCCATGAAAATCTAAAGCTTCACAAATCTTAATACAATGAGCTCGGATTTGAAGCTTGAGATTTTCATGACTGCGTTCATTTCTATAGTTTTATTGACCAAATAACTGAACCGACAGTAATTGGGGCCCCTGCGGCCCGCCGAATCATAGTTTTCATTGTTTCGAGTGCATCAGTAGCGTTGCCGGGGTGGATGTTGAACGCTATATATATATATATGCCCGGTTAGGTAAACTGAATGCCCGGTTAGGTTAATTGAATGCCCAGTTAGGTCAACTGAATGCCCGATTAGGTTAATTAAATGGCCGGTTAGGTCAACTGAATGCCCGATTAGATTAATTGAATGCCCGTGTACGTTAATTGAATGCCCGGTTAGGTTAAATGTACACCGTTGACGATTGGTTAGGTTGTCATGATATTTTCGTTAAAGCCAACGAAAATATCACGACTTAACCTGACCAATCGTCAAGGGTGTACAGATGATCTAACCTGGCATTCAATGAACCTAACCGGGTATTCAATAATTTTACCATAGGTTTCGTAATGATCTTGATGACGTCATTTAATGTTTTAAAATTCATTATTTAATGTATTAACACCCACGTGCACAACCTCGGGACCTAATCAATATGTGTGTGAAGTTTCATGTTTGTAACTGCTTCCACTTTGGAGTTATGGCTGATGGCTGGAACACACACACACCACACGCACACACACACACACACACACACACACACACGTCTTTTTATTATTATTATTATTATAGATAAACAATAGACTGGTACAAATTTATAACCGAAAGACTTCCGAAAATCAACAATTTTTGATAAAGAAAAGGGGAAAAGTGGTTTTGTAGGCCTAGGGGTTCCGAAATTTTCATAAAATGGAAAATAATTGCTATTTTCTTACTTACAGCGACAGGCATAATGATATTAAGATACCTAATAGAAATTTTTTAATATTTTAAAGTGGGGAAAATAAATAACTTTCTAAAAATGATCTTCAACTATAAAAGCGCATCTAATCAGATAACTTAATTAACGTATTTCTATGACAACTAAAAAATAGAATAATAAATCAATATCCTATCAAATTGTTTGTGTATACGTAAAATTATTTGTACAAAAGCCACAGTAATAAAACGCACAAAAGTCACGGTAAATAATTTCGAGTGTGGCTCGTTTAACTTTAAACTCGTGTTTATTTAAATTGTCCGTTTTAATTATGTAATTTTTTGTATTGAATCGATAAAGAAATCTTTTGTGAATCGAAAAATGTTAAAATTATAACAATTATCAAAATATTTTGTATAAAAATCATTGAATTTTAAAAATATCAAAATATTTTGTATAAAAATCATTGAATTTTAAATATGCATGTTTGTTTTTAGTTTTTTGCAAAAAGTTCTTTATGAATTTTAAAAATATATCCTTTTTTTAAATTGAATCGATAAATAAATCTCTTGTGAATCGAATGATATTAAATGTTTAGTAAATATTGACTTATTTTGTGCCAAAATTATGATTAAAAATTAAAAATTAAAAAAATGCGTGTACAGGCATGGGAAGAACTGTACCCCTAAAAGGGGGGAAGGAATTATGTTAGAGAACTTTTTTTAGCATGGGCACTGCACAATAAAAAGACGCATCGAATGGCGAAAACCGCATTGTTCTACACCAATTGTAGCGACCTGTAGGTGTTCGCAAAAAAAACTGTTATATATATATATATACTGCGTGGTCATTGCAGTTAAATGTGTATATATATCAACGTAAAGAACGACGCTTGTATAGGAGAATATTGCGCGCAAGATGAGAGCGAGAGAACGAAACAAATGAAAAAATGAGGTAACCACCCGGGAATCGAACCCGGGATCTTCCGATTGCCGGTCAGATATGATAACCATTACACCACGGGCCTCACTCAATCAAATGCCGTAATTCCTCTACATACGCGCAGAAACCAATGCCCCAAGGGGGCACCCCTCGCATGCCGTACATTATATACATTTAAACTGCAAACACGCAGTATAATTAACGTAAAGAACGACGCTTGTATAGGAGAATATTCCGCGCAAGACGAGAGCGAGAGAACGAAACAAATGAAATATTCTCCTATACAAGCGTCGTTCTTTACGTTAATTATACTGCGTGTTTGCAGTTTAAATGTATATAATGTACGGCATGCGGGAGGTGCCCCCTTGGGGCATTGGTTTCTGCGCGTATGTAGAGGAATTACGGCATTTGATTGAGCGAGGCCCGTAGTGTAATGGTTATCATATCTGACCGGCAATCGGAAGATCCCGGGTTCGATTCCCGGGTGGTTACCTCATTTTTTCATTTGTTTCGTTCTCTCGCTCTCATCTTGCGCGCAATATTCTCCTATACAAGCGTCGTTCTTTACGTTAATTATATTGCGTGTTTGCAGTTTAAATGTGTATATATATATATATATATATATATATAAGGCTTCATTTCTGAAATAGTATATTAGATATACTCGTATAGTTGGGATGATAACACGATAAGAAAATGTGAGATACAACTAACACATATACAAAGTAAAAATAAATTTTTGCAATAACATAGTAATATACTTATTATGATTTTCTTTTTAATAACCATAATTAGAGTAATATGAAAATAAATGTTATAAATTATATATTCACACTTCAATGACAGAATTAAAAGAATTGGAACAAAAATGGATTAATAACTTAATTACCGCTTTTTCATTTGAACTCAATGATTAATTAAAAGGGATAGGAAGTACCATAAAAACACCATTTAATTAGTTACTTGACAATAACTTCAATTATTTTAGTGAGCCAGTGCAGCGATGAAAAAGATCACACGGACATAGAAAACTGAGAGCACAAAGGAAAAAGATAGGGGCGACATGTTAAACGAATTGCACGAATTTATGTATAATAACCGGAAAATATTTTACGTTGCCTTAAGAGGTATTAGCCATAAAGGTTTAGAGTATATTATAACACAATTAGATAACTTCCAAAATAAATACCCTAATATATCTATGTTGTTTATAAAATCAGTGTTTGCTTACGCCTCATCCATATTTAAACGTCAAAAAATAAAAACAAAAATAACAAAGAAAATAAATTAACCTTAAAATTAAAATAAAGCACTAAAAAGTTGGATGACTTAAATTTACCAGAAATTTTAAATACCAAAAATATTACGAAATTACTTCCTAAAAAAAAGCGATTATTAAAAAATTCCTCGATTTGTCTGTACGTACGAAAATCCAATAGGTTTGGAAATATGCAGTCATAAACGCGTAATAAAAAGCCTTACCAATAACACAACAAGTGAAAGTGATCTGAAATGTGTTTGTAATAATGAAGAAAATGAAGAGTTCGTTGACCCAAATTACAAACACGTATTAATGGGGGATCTAGAAATAGTTAAAAATGACTCATTTAGGAAAGTTTTAAAAAGGGGATTTAAATTCAGAGTAGCTAAATATGATATCACGTGGGATAAACTAAACTATGACGTTATTAGTGAGATAAATAATGACATAAATATTCTCTCAACGAAAGAAAACAAAAGCGTTAATGAATATCAAACGTATAAAAATGCAATCCAAGCAAAAATAAATACAAAACGCAGCGCCCTAAAAAAACACTATGAGCATTTACGATATTAATACTTCAAACAATTATAAAAACTTAAAAAAGGAAATCATAAAGTTGCAGAATACGTTTGTTGTTTGTTCGATCTATAAAGTAGATAACAATTACACTATTATATGAGCCGTTGCGAATACTAATGATGAACTCGGCAAAACTATGTTTTGAGGAAATGGACTCCAAATTTTGCAAATTAGAAATCACCATAACTTTGCCAAAAATTTATAAATTTTGATGGAGTTTATATCACTTTGATCGGAAATGGGTGTAGATTATTGTAATGATAATAATAAGTAGATAATGATAATAAGTAGACTGCACTTCGCAAGAGATGCTAAACACCTCGGGTTCGTCACTAGTATCTGCGGAATTCTCCCACAATCTGCCCTGAGCGCATGGTGTTTTTTTCCCTTTAAAAGAACTGAATTTTGTGATGACTAGTGACGTACTTGCATCATATGTCATTATCCATTTAAAGGGGTACATCCTCGAGAATATGATGGTATAGAAAGCGGATTTTTGCACCCATGTCGAGTTTGTCATTAGTATTCGCAACGCCTCATATGTTAAAGACTATATGTTGAAATAATCAGAAATTAATTGATTACGATAAAGATACGAAGAAATACAAAGACAATTAAACTTATAAAATATGCAACGAAAACTAGAATAATGTGATTAATACACACAACAACGACCTAAAAGCAAAATTTAATATACAGTTAACGGAAGATGATAAATGCATACCAGCCACATATGCAATCCCAATACTGCACAAAGATCCAATCAAATTTCGATTCATAGTAAGTTCAAAACAGCCTACTCTAAAACCGCTTTCACATGACGTAACATTAGGATTAGAATGAATTAAAACATGTTTCATAAAATATTGTCAAGAAATAGAAAAGAGAACCGGGATTAATCGTTACTCGTCTATCAACCATTCTATCCAATATCTAGCTAGAATAAAAAACAAAGAAACAGATTTCATTTATGCTTTTGATTTCTCAACTTTACACACAAATATACCACTCGAAGAAGTATTCAATACATTAATAAACCTTATTAAAAAAGTTAGTAAAAATTGGCAATATAAATACATAGTAATCAACAAGAAAGTGAAAAAAGCATACTGGGGTGATAATATACAGGATGGGAGAAAAGTCTTTAAGGATTTTATACATACAACTATTTAGTTAATTAATTAACAACATTATACAGATAAGTGTTGAAATGATGAAACAAATCAAACAAAAAGTCAATAAGAATTTTATTTATACAAATATTTTGTTAAATTGTAATTTAATCTTCAAAGAGTTTTCCATTCGCTATGATACATTTGTGGATTCTCTTTATGAAACTCTTCATTGTTCTTCTGAACATATCGAGTGGGATCTTTTTCAGGTGTTTATCTATTCTGTGGCCAAGGGCATTCACGTTTGGATAGATGAAACGAGGCGTGTAGAGTTTGTGACGCAAATAAGCCCAAAGCCAGAAATCACATGGAGTTAAATCAGGTGATCTGGCTGGCCACTCGATGGGACCTCGCCACCCAAGCCATCTTCCTTCACCGTTCGTATCCAGAATCTCACAGGCAGCTGCAGAGTAATGTGGCGGCGCTCAATCATGTTAATAAAGCCAATTCCTGCCAACGGCATTAGTAAACTATGGCAAAACTTTGTCTCAGTACGTGGCAGTAGCGTTTTGCAGCCATCGTATCCCTCGATATGTCAAAGGAAACGAGTCCTGAATAATCAATGCACGCCAAAACTGTTAGTGTAGCTGTTTTAACGAGTTTACCCAATCGTATTTTGGGATGTTTTTTTCGCCCAGTAGTGAACGTTGTGTTTGTTTCCTTTTCTCGTTAACCCAAAGACACATTCATGTGAAAATTTGATCTTTCCAAGGAAATGTGGATCACTGTTGTACTTTTGTCTCATTGTTTCAGCAAACTGCAGCCGTTTATCAGAATCATCGTCGTATATGAGCTGAGAGACCATATAAACATAGGTCGAGAAACCCGTAGGTTTCGAGCTATTGTACGCGACAGAAAAATGAAACTTCTGAAGATTTTTTACATTTTATGCAAATACACAGTGTGATACATTTGCTTCAATAAAGTAAATGTTCGAAATTGAGGTGGAAATATTCGCCACCTTAAGCCGACCAGCTCGCCTCACCTCACCTCACCACCCACTCTTCTCTCTCTCTCTCTCTCTCTCTCTCTCTCTCTCTCTCTTCTACCTATTCCCCTCATTGTAAACTAATGCTAATCACCATTCCTTCACTTCTTCATACTCACTCATTTTCCCCCTTTAACTATCTCTCCTCTATCCTATTTTGCGACGTGCTGAGGTATGTATTCAAGAAGTCGGAACGAATTTCGTTTTAATGAAACAAGTGTATCACACTGTGTATTTGCATAAAATGTAAAAAGTCTTTAGGAGTTTCATTTTTCTGTCGCGTGCTATAGCTCAAAACCTACGGGTTCCTCGATCGGTGCTGGTTAAGTGTGCGGTCTACCTAGCTTTTAGTTAGCCTTATAAGGCTAACTAATGAAACTATCACGACTTAACCTAACCAATCGTCAAGGGCGTACAGTTGACCTAACGATTGGTTAGGTTAAGTCGTGATAGTTTCATTAGATAGCCTTATAAGGCTAACTAAAAGCTAGGTAGACCGCACACTTAACCAGCACCCCTCGATCTATGTTTATATGGTCTTTTCTCCTTTCTTTTGTCTCAAGAATACACCCTGCGATTTATGAAAAACATTTATGAATCACCCTGTATAGACGATATTATGTACGACAAATATACCTAACTTCGAAGAATTTGCGAGACAAATTTACCCACCAGAATTAAAATTAGAAAGAGGAAATGACAACAGAGACAAGGAAAATTTTTTAGACTTCAGTATATGAATTACAAATGAAAAAACAAGTTACTTGCAGTGTTTATTACAAAACGGACAATTACCAGTTTAATGTAATAACATTCACTTTTAATAATAGCTTAATTACAAATAATTTAACGTACAAGTTAGTAGTCAGATATGCAACGATAGACTGTAAATATAAATATTTTAATTAAACAAAGAGTAAAATACACAATGAATATTCTGTGCGATACATGTTTCCACAAAAATAAACTCGTTTACAAATTAAAAAAGCTAACATGGGAAATACCAAATATACTGAACAAATTCAGTTACGTAAAAACTAGCGAATTCATTAATAATTTGGATACATAAGCAAAGATGGGCAGTAATGTATTTGATAAATACTTAAATAGATATTTAAATACAATTTGTATTTAAATACTGTATTTATAAATACATATTTTCAAATACATTTTTAAATACATTTGCAAAAAATCAGTTTACGTGACGTGTTTTGAGTAATGCCTTGGAATTCTTTTATACTGCAATCCTCTTTCTGCCGCAGTAACTCAGGGTTTCAAGACTAGATTTTCTCACTATTTGGATCTTGAACCCAGGTTAACGATGCACTTGTCGCAGTAGTCTTTCATCCCTTCTTCAAGCTTAGATGGGTAGGCATGAAAAAGAGTTGGGATTACCAGACCATGACAGCAACTGTTCGTGATAAACCCATCAGTATGGTTAAAGATACAGTATGACCGATTATGTGAAATGGGGCTCACCTCTCTTTCTGGAAAATGATGATGAGTATTTTCACTTTGATAAGACACTATCACCACAATGTGGAGGGGAAACCAACTTGTCCTGCCTGTTCAACCACAATGCCATTCAGAAGGTATTCATCAAGTACAACACTACGCTGCCTTCATGAGCTCCAGTAGAGGGTCTTTTTTCTTTTGCCAGAATGATTCATTCATCCAGGAGAGGGAAGCTGTCCGACGGATTTTTTGAGAGCTTGATACTGATGAAGGCGAATATGTATGGAATGAAAGTGCTTAGAGGCTAAGGTCCGTGGTGGATGGATTTTTTTTCCATTAATAGAGTATTTTAGTCTCTTATGTTTTTGTAAATCGAGAATTTAATTATTTTTCGTGTAACTGTTCCAAACTGTACTGTGTTATGTTTATTATGATTTATGTAGTCCCATCTTTCTGTTGCCTCTCTTTGGATTGCCATTGTTACGGATAGGAAGCCTCAAAATACTATAACAATAATAAACACTGAAAATGGAATGTATTTAGGATATATTTAGATTGTATTTAAATACTTTTTAAAGTATTTATGCCCATCTCTGTACGTACGTCATGTATACATAATACGAATGAGTATGTCACATATCCGAAAGAGAAAAAGAGTGACTGCAAAATTAAGTAATTGTAAAGATAACAACATCAGAAAAATATTAAATGATAAACTACAAAGTATCGATGTCGTCATACAAAACTAATCGAGAAGCATACAGAAAAAGAAGAAGATGACGCTATCGAAGCGATAAAGGCTAACTCAAAGCACTTCTATAATTTCGCAAAAAGAAAGACGAAAAACCATGCGACTATCGGACCTTTAAAAAATGAGAACAGTGATTTATCGGATGATCTAACAGAAGTATCTGAAATATTAAAAGCTCAGTATGAATCATCTTTCAGTATCCCAAAAACTAACAAATTGATATGCGATAGAAACGCGTTCTTTAAAGAAGAACCACAAGGGGAAAGTATAACGGATTTCGACTTTACGACGGATGATATTACACAATCCATAGGGAAACTAAAAACACACTCAGCGGTAGGAACGGATAAATGGAATGCCACACTGATCAAAAACTGCAAGAATGCAATCGCTGAGCCCCTATACTGGATATGGAGACGATCATTAGACACAGGAGAAATACCTGACATCCTGAAGAGTGCGAACATAGTCCCAATATATAAAGGAGGAAATCGATCCGAGGCCAAAAACTATACGCCAGTGTCGCTTACATCTCATCTCACTAAAATATTTGAAAGAATAGTTAGACAGAAAATCTATGACTTTTTGGAAACTCAGTAAAAATTCAATGATAACCAACATGGATTTCGATCAGGCAGATCATGCCTCTCACAACTAATGGAACACTACAACAACATTATTGATGCACTTGAAAGTAATGAAAACTATGATGTACTATACACAGTCTTTGCTAAAGTTCGACAAGTGTGACCACGGAATCATAATACATAAACTGAAATATATGGGAATAACAGGAAAAGTAGGGAAATGGATATATAATTTCCTTAGTAAGCGGAGGCAAGTCGTTACAGTACAAGGAGTATCTTCATCAGAATCAGAGGTCCTCAGCTCGGTACCACAAGGAACAGTATTAGCTCCACTACTCTTCATATTCATGCTAACTGACATAGATGAGGACGTTACCAGAGACAGCACAGTAACATCCTTTGCGGATGACACAAAGATCAGTAGAAAAATAAGAAACCCATAAGACATAGGATCTCTACAAACCGACATAAACAAAATCTACAAGTGGACGGAAGACAACAATATGAAGTTTAACACCGAGAAATTCCAGAGCAAAACATTTAAGGGTTGTAATAACAGATGATGCGAAATTTGAAACACAAAATAAGATAGCAGCAAACAGAGCCAAGAGAATAACGGGTCAGATATTGAGAACCTTTAAACGAAGGGATAGGAATGTAATGATTCCTCTACTGAAAACTCTGATAATATCCAAATTGGAATACTGCTCGGTCCTAACATCCCCATATAAAAAAGAAGACATTAGACAGCTGGAGGGGATCCAAAGAAGCTTCACAGAGATCAATGGGTGCAAAGAACTAAATTACTGGGAAAGGTTACGAGAACTAGACCTATATTCACTGGAAAGGAGAAGAGAGAGATACACCATTATTTATACTTGGAAAATAATGGAGAAACTAGTCCCTAATCTTACTCTGAATCCTATAGCTCCCCAAACAACGGTAGAAAGTAGAAGCGGTAGACTGTGTCGTATTCCCAAATTGAAGGCGAGACAGGGAACATCCTTAACCCTGAAAGAAAATAGTTTTGTAGTGAGAGGACCAAAACTGTTTAATCAGTTGCCCAAAGACCTAAGAAACACGAAGGGAGTTGCCGTGGAAATCTTCAAAAGAAGACTAGACGCCTGGCTCAGAACAATCCCCGATGAGCCGGGCGTACCTGGCTATGTGAGGTGGAAAGCGCAAGAATCCAACTCACTACTTCACCAGGCCAACTCGAAAGGAGGGGCGACAAGCTTGACCTTCGCGAAATGAGAAATCATCGCGCAGAACCTTTGTAAGGTTGTAAGGTGAGGTAATATATATATATATATATATATATATATATGATGAATAAAACCACGAAGGAAAGGAAACACAAAACGGTGCTCAAGCGCTTTCGTCTAATGACATCCTCAGTGTTCCTGAGGATGTCATTAGACGAAAGCGCTTGAGCACCGTTTTGTGTTTCCTTTCCTTCGTGGTTTTATTCATCATAAATATTTTTTACGTGTTACTTTCGTGAAATAATTTTCATATATATATATTATGTAAACCCACAAGGAAAAGGAAAAATTATTCCAAGGCTTTTCGTGTATTCAACAATACACCTCATCAGGGAATGAATGATTTCCTGACGAGGTGTACTGTTCAATACACGAAAGACATTGGAATAATTTTTCCTTTCCCTTGTGGGTTTGCATCATTCATTTATTCGCGTGTTTAATTGTGAAATTAATTTCATATATATATATATATATATATATATATATATATGTGTGTGTGTGTGTGTGTGTGTGTGTGTGTGAAGAAGGAAGCCACTCTTCAGGAAGACTTAAATTTTTATTTCTTTAACACCAACATAGTTTCGGCTCCTCGCGAGCCCTTGTCAATTGGTAATGACCGCATAAACAGAGGACAGAGTTTATATCACCTAGAAGTTAATTATCAGGGATTAGTTGACTGAACCTTCCCATCCTCTTACCAGGGAATAGTTAAGTGACCCTTCCGACTGAGCTGAGTTGTCATACTGAACAAAAAAGATTATATAGATAAAGTCTTGACTGTTCTTTTTGATATTGGTGAGGTTTGCTCAGTTAAAGATTCCATTTTGTCTGTAATTTTGCGAACTGAATTTTTACGTCATTTAAAATCAGCTGGTTACTTAAAGTCCATAAAAGGGGACTTCCCAATAGAACTATTATTCTTGCGGCCTATAAATTATAATTCTCTTCTCTATCCTTTGTCCAAGTTCCTCGTTCGTAATTGTTTACCAATATTCCATTACGCGAAATTACTGACCTATATGTTCACAAACTTTCTCCTTCTTCATGATCTTCTTAGGCTAAATTTTAGGAAATTTCTTGAATTGTAGTTTTTAATTCCTATTTTGTATTTAATAAATAACTTTATGAACAAACTGAAGGTGTTCCTATGGATTCACTTTTTGGTCCGACTCTGGCAAATATTTTCATGTGTCATTTTGAAGAACCGGTCCTCGATACCTGTCCTCTTGATTTTCGCCCAGACCTTTACCGAAGATACGCGGATAATACTATCACTCTCTTCCGATGTTAATTACATGCCGAGAAGTTCTGAAATTATCTTAATACACAACATTCTAACATTAAATTTACTATCGAATCAGAGAATAACATCATCCTCCCTTTTTTGGATTTGTCTATTGACAAGCTGAATGGGTCATTTTCTACCTCATTATTTCTTAAATCAACTTTTACAGGTTTGGGTACGAGTTTTTTTTTTACTTACACACCTTTTTTGTTCAAAGTTAACTCTATTAGGACTCTTATTTATCTATCTTATCATTTATGTTCATCCTATATTAGTCTCCACAATGAAGTTGAATACTTAATTAACATTTTTACTTCAAATGTTTTCCTAAGAAATTAATTCATAAATATATTTCTAAATTTTTTGGTAATATAAAGAGACCTTAGACACCCATTCTTAATGTTTCCGAAGACAATTGTTTCCTTACTTTTCCTTATTACGGTTTTGTTAGTGACAATATTGAGAAAGATCTTTCTGCAGCCCAGAAATTTTTTTTTCCACAAATTAATTTTAAATTCGATTTTGTAAATTCTTCTACTTTAGGATCTTACTTTTGCTTCAACGATAGATTCTTTCCTCTTTTGTGTTCGTCATACCTCTATAAATTTGATTGCTGTACTGCAAAAATGAGTCTTACGTTGGAAGTACCATTCGGTTACATCAGTTCCGCATTGACCAACATTTGTGTATGTCGTTTCGCACTGGTCCTCTCATCAGTAAGCCAATGTAATCCATAATACGTGAACATTCGGTTGGATGTGACATTCCTTTTTCACCAGGTAATTTTAAGATTTTAAATGTGAGTAATAACATTAATGTTCTTTGATTATTGGAATCAATTTATATTTTTTAAACTTAAACGCTCTTTAAATCAGAGATTTCGTATCTCTCTGAATGTTTTAAGGTAAGTTTTTATTATTCTTTTTATATTTTGCTTTGTAATTGTCTTAAAATTTTACTTATCTTTTACTTTTTAGAATTTTAGAATTTATCCTGAGGATGAGGGTTGTATCCTTCGAAGCGTCGGATTTATACTAAAGTCATGCTGTATGTTGCTTTCTTGACCCTAGAGATACTCCTATCAATTTTTTTTCTCTCTCTCTCTCTCTCTCTCTCTCTCTCTCTCTATATATATATATATATATATATATATATATAAAATCCCCTACCTATTACATATACACTTTAATAAAAGGGGAAGAATTTTTGTGCATTTATTTAAAGCATTTCGTTCTTTTTATGAGTTCACCACAAATTCCGAAGTTAAAAAATTAAAATAATTTTATTCCTCATTCAAGTCACCATTATTAAGGTTCTTTACGGAGTTTATTGTGTTGTACCACACTAAAGAGAAGAAAGACTTCCTAATTGTCTCTTTTTTTAATTTAGGTGGAAAGAAAAAGAAAAGAGGACAGAGTTCTGTCTTCTTTTTCTTATATAAGATAAATTAGGATGAAAACTCAAAAAAGAAAAAAAGAGAAAAAAAGAACGTTCTTAAATTAAGAAAAGAAAATAGGTGATACGCTTTCGGTTTTTCTTTTTCTTTTCTTTTTACGTCTACTTTTTGTATAGAATGGAAATTTTACAGTGGATCTATTTTTTTCTTTTGAATTTGTCTATTTCCTTTCAGCATTTAAGTTTTGTTTTATTTTGAAATTAATTTTTTTTTTTTTTTAAGAATTTCACAATTGTCTTTCACTTTTATTTGTGTAACTTTTTTATGATAAAATATTGTAAAAAAATTTATTATAATAAATTTTACAGAATTGGATTTAGTTATTTCTTTGTTTTTGAACAGAAAATATTGCTGATTTTTTTTATTGATTTGAATACACTGACGGACTCAACGCTTGAACATTTGGGTTTTTATCCACCAGAAGTAGTTATTTTTTATCATGTCTATTGATCTAATTCTCTTTTTATCTTTATTTCGAACTGAACCATACGACATTTTTAAGGGGCAAAATACCTTATTTTATGATTTTTATGATTATACAAGAGCTACAAAATACATTACACTTAACCGAAACAGAATTCTCTATCATAGTTCTCACGGAAACATACAACTAAAGAAACAACTAAAGAATTATATATACCCTTTGGATGGGTATAAATATTTGCAGACATATTGTGACGGCAGAAAAGGAGGGGGGGAGGGAGTTTCAACTTACATGCATAAACCATTCCATGAACACAAATCATTGATCTTATATTAATGTCCGACTCTATTGAAACATGCGCCGTAAATATAACCTTGGAAAATACTAATTTAAATGTAATTGGTCTCTACCAGGGTGCAAACGGAGGATTTAGCCATTTCCTGGAGAATATTGACTTTCTTTCAAATAATAACAGTATAAAACAGCATAAAGCGACTTCCTGGCCAACTTCAAGTCTGATCTCTTGAATTGTAATAAACATAGAAAAATAAATGAAAATTTAGAAGGTGTGAAACAGAAATTAGACTCAGTAGATTATAGGTTCGAAGTCCTCGAAGGGACTGGCGACATAAATGAAAAATTTATTAAATTCTCAGATATACTATACGATTCATTCAACGAGCTTTGTCCTATGATAACTGTTAATATGACCCATAAAAGGCCAAATAAACTGTGGTTACCTAAACCTCTCCTAAAAGCTATACATTTACTCTATAAACACATCATAAAAGGCGCAATTCCCCAAGAAATTTACACCAATTACAGATCGAAACTAATTACACTAATCATAAAAGCAAAATGAGAGTACTACAGCAACGAATTTGAGGAATACAGAGGTGATTCTAAGAAACAACAGAAACTTATTAAAATTTATGTAGAAAGAAAAAAGTTGCTTTCCCACAAACATAACAATAAATAATATACTTATAAAGAACCATTAGATATAGGCAATTATCTGAATAAGTACTTTGCTACCGTAGGAAAAAATAACGCTCATCTCATAGCGCCCTCGATACGCATACGAAGACTACCTTAGTAAGCTCATATTTTCTTTTTCTCTCCTATCTCTCCCAGAGATATCAAAACGGATATTTCCACCCTTAAACACAAATCATGTTACGCCGATTCTATTCCAAACGCAGTCTTCAAATACTACTCGAATATTTTATCGCTCCCTTTATCAATATTATTCAACTCATCTCTCAGTCATGGTATTTTTCATGACGTACTTAAAAAGGCACGTGTTTGTCCAGTATGCAAATTAGGAGAGAAATCACTACCTTCAAACTATCGATCCCTATCCATCTTACCTACATTAGAAAAAATATTTTAAAAAATTGTAAACACACATCTCTCGAAATATTTTGAGAAAAATAGTCTCATATTGAAATATCAATTTGATTTAGGGAGGTCCTTAAAACAAGCGACGTGATTTCAGCGGTATTAGACGTGCTATATGAAAACCTTAATAATAGTCTTCTGTCCTCTTGCTTATGGACCTATCAAAAGCCTTTGACACAATCTCCTACAACATATTTATAAATTATCTCATAGCATAAATAACGTTGATCTAAATTGGTTTAAATCATACCTATATAACAGAAGCAAATACATCAAACAGAGTAACAGCATCACTGCGGAACTAAAAATTACACATGGGGTTCCACAAGACAGCATTTTGGGCCCCGTACTATTTCTGATCTACATAAATGACTTTCACAACTCTCATAACGGAAAAGACTTCCAATATGCGGTTGACATCGCCCTCATATATTCAGACAGTGAGCTCACATCCCTTAACGAAACAGTAAACAGAGACATCGCAAAAGTATGCGACTGGCTGAAAGACAATTAATTATTCTTAAATGAAAATAAAACAAACGTCCTGCTAATCACAAAAGAAAAGAAATTAATGCCAGACTTTAATATTATTGTCGACTTGCACTTGATATCGCGTGTCACTGAAGGAAAATTATTAGTTGTGATTGATGACACACTATCCTAACGTTAACATATTGAATATATAGATCATAAATTATCGAAATTCTCGTTTATATTAACAAAATTACATTTCCTTCCAACAAATAGACTTAAAACGCTATATTTCTCTCTAGTTTATCCACATTTCTAATACAATATTACTGCAGATGGGAATGCGTGTTATTACATCATGAATCCTTTAATCATAAAGCAGAAGAGAATTATTAAACAAATTAACAAGTGATTATTATGCCCATACATCACGAATCTTCAAGGAACTCCATATATTAAAATTTAAAGACACATTTCAAACACAGATGCGCTTCCTAATGTTCAGAGTTACAAAACAATCTGCTCCGACCATATTAATCGAGAATATAATGAACAATCAGATACGTCACGAGCATCAAACAAAGTATATGGAGAGTGAATATATCTCAAACTCAAAGCATACTCTTCAGTGTCGCTGAAATTCTTACACTTATTTAGCCGTGGAGTTATGGAACAATCTACCGAATGAATGAAAAACAATCACTGCTTTCTTATCTTTTATAAAGCGATTAAAACTTATCAAATTCCAAAGTTACTGAAGGCACTCCTTTCTTTCTCCTTGCTAAAATTCTCATTATCCTTCTTCTAAAAATTTCTCCTACTGTATCACTTTTCATCACACTTCACATTTCATTATTCTTTGTACTAAGCGTCTAATAAAAATATATCTCCTAGTAGTCTATAAGTTCTTTGCAGTTGTAGAGTGGTTTCATTATTCGTTGTATTTAACTCCTTATGTAAGTATATGTCCTAGTCTGTAAGTTCCCTTTAGTATTTAAGTCTATTATAAAATTCTATAAAAATTGTTTAATCATATCTATTATATGTATAATTATTATAATTATATCTAATTACAGTAGTAGATTTCGGCATGTGAAGCGTGCACGCTCGCTAAAGGCAGTTTACAACTGTATACAGCATCTATATTTTATAATGAAATTATACTCATCTAAGAAAACTCTATATATTTGTAAATAAATAAATAAAAAATTTAAATTATTATGATTTGTATTTAGACTTACTAAGAGAAAAAATAATTACTAAATACGATGTTAGATATTTGCCAACTACAGGGTCTCCGAGAATTATCTGTACAATTTTTGGCTGTTATTAAAAGTCAACCATGAAGTATAGAAATTCCAGTGTTGTCCCATTTTACAGAGAATCTCATTAAATTTTTTCTGATACCAAGTTTTGACAAGTTTTTTAGAAATTCCAGTGTGTCCGAACATTATCTGTACAATTTCATCTTTTAATAAAATTCTTGATAACACACGTAAAATTCTTAAACAAGATTATTTAGAATCTGTATTTTCAAAAGTTTCTTTTATTAAAGTAACGTTGTTACAAACATTCAATATGTGCACCATTAGTGATTCGCAAAACATCCAATCGATACTCCAAATGTTGCCATGTACGCTGCAGCATATCCACATCAATTCGCTCAATAGCAGCTGTGATTCTTGCTTTTAAATCATCAATGTCTGTCACCCGCGTACATTTCTAAAAAACTTGTCAAAACGTGGTATCAGAAAAAACTTAATGAGATTCTCTGTAAAATGGGATAAACTGGAATTTCTACACTTCATGGTTGACTTTTAATAACAGCCAAACATTGTACAGATAATTCTCGGACACCCGGTATTTCCAAATGATTATTTTAACCATGCGATGATTGTACAGGGTGATTCAAAAGTCAGGTTACATAGGGCTTTTCTGTTTCTTTGCAGGTAAATGAGTTATGAGATGTTATCGAAGGAGGAGCGCATTGATGTGATATTCCTAGCTGGCTGCACAAGTGCATTGCCGTTAACGGTGGCCATATCGAACATGTGATGTGACTATTCCCCTGTATCATTACATAATATAGTATTTCCCTATGTAACCTGACTTTTGAATCACCCTGTAGTTTATTTATCTGATAACAAACAAATGATCAAACTAACCATTTAGAGTGCATGGCAAATAATTTGGTTGGCACAACTAAGTACTGCTAAAAGATGTAAAATATGTTAGTCCTAAAAAATTTTAAAATGCACATTAAAGTAAATTAGAAAGGTCGAAATAATGAATAATTCTATTTTATTTTACAAATTATTGAAATTAGATGCTGATTCATGTCTGTTTATGTACATAGAAAAACTTTTATTAAATAAAAAAATAAATAAATAAATAAAAATAATAATAATTATATAGGTCAGGGGTGCTCAGGACGTCGATCGCGGTCGACTGGTGGGCCGTTAACTCGTTTCAAGTAGACCACGAAAATTTTTAAAACTTACCATACGGCTAACCTATGGTTGACACGTCTCTAGGTAGCGACGTTTTCACTCGTCCATTTGCTTTTTAATTATGCATTCATTTTGTTGGGATTTCACTTTCTTCACTTTCACTTTCATTTTCTTCTAACACGTTTCGCGAAGAGTATTGTTTAATGAGTTGCGTCGCAAATTCTCACGGTACACAAGTTGTCGGTTCTGTGCGCTGCAGATGACGAACGTGTCAAACTTAGTAACACCGCAGTCATTACGCGAAGCGACAGCTGTTATTAGAGTAGTCTGTAGCCTGTAGGTTGTTGCTCCCACAAAGAAAACACATGAGAATGTACTAAATTTCCCAAATTCTAAACTTTTATATTAAAAATTACTCAAAACGTAGGTTTTTAGGGAATTTTTCAGTTAAAATTAATGGAAGTCTAAGCATGAGTGCCGGACCTGGCAACTAAAAAACAAAATCTTATTATTTTCACAATGAGTGGGAGGAAAATTATTTTTTCACAATGGTGAATTCAAAGTGCGTGTGTTTGATCTGCCATTCAACCTATAGCTTTTGCTAAGAAGAGAAATGTTGAGAGGCATTTCAAAACTGTCCACAAGAAATATGAGAGCGACTTTCCAGCCAAAAGTGAACTGTGCAAGACGAAGATGAAGGAATTGAAGTCTCAACTTACTGTTCAACAATCCATATTTACTAGGCCCATCGAGAAATCAAAGGCAGCCACAAGTGCATCCTTCACTGTTACGCGACGTTCAGAAGTGATGGAGGTTAGGGGGAGAATCTGAGAGTGCAACTAAATAAAGATATAAATGAGTGCGTTTACTTTCCACTTCAATCTGATGAGTCGACAGATGCTATTGACACATCCCAGTTGTGCATTTTAATAAGAATGGCATTTAAAAATGTGACTGCTTAGGAGGAATTGTTCAAGATCATAACCCTGCAAAGAAAAACTCGAGGAGACGACATTTTTCCATGCATTCAAAGACTGTTAATAACACTCAGCTACCCATTAACAAACTTGTGTCCATTACCACCGATGGAGCTCCGGCCATGACTATCCATACCTGTGGTTTCGTTGATCTCTGCAGAAATGATAGTGATTTCCTTAACTTCCAGAGTTATAATTGTATATTTCATCAATAAGTTCTGTATAGTAAAATGCTGAGTATGAAAAAAGTCATGGCTATTGGGCTCAAGATCGTATGTTCTATTAGGGCAAGAAGTCTGTAGAGGCACCTTTTTAAGTCTCAGCTGGAAGAAAGTGAAGCCGAACACAGACCTTTTGCTACACACTGATATAAGTAGGGGAAAATTTCTTCAGAGATTTGAGATTTGTTGACCGAGATGAAGGAGTTTCTGGCCTCAAGAGGTGATGAATATAAGCAGTTGGAAGATAAAGTGTGGTTATTAGATTTAGATTTTTGATTGATTGAACGAACTCAATTTAGAGATTCAAGAATAAATAAAAATATTGTCCAAATGATTAGTTCTGTGAATGCTTTTAAACAAAAATTAAAACCGTTCTTCAACAACTGCAGCGACACAAACTGAGGCATTTCCAAATTATGATGTCAGAGCTAGAAAGCCAGGGAAAAAACGTACAAATTTTGTCAATGATCGGCATGTGGAACAGGTGAACATCCTCATCACACAGTTTGAGAGGGCTTCCAAATCTTCGCAATGCTAGAACCTGTAAGAAGATTTGTGTTTTCCGTTTGATGCAAATGTAGATAATAAAGAAATTGCATTAAATATGACAATATTGTTTCAGGGGATACATCTTATATCGAAAGTGAAATTTTAACACTACAAAGCGACCTTCAAATCTAATCGAGGGCATCCGATAAAAATTTTCGGAATCTTCTCATGAAGGAAATATATCCAAATCTGAGAAAAAGTACCATGTGTCTGACAGCAATTTTTGGTTCCACGTACTTCTGTGACAAGCGTTCTCAAACATGAAGATTATCAAGGCCACATACCGGTCCAGTGTAGCAGATCATTATCTGGACGTCTGTTTGAGGCTAGCAGTCAGTAACTACAGTATAATCCAAAATTTGCACAACTTGCTGACGCCATGCAGTGCAAATCATCTTCGTATGGAAGAACCAAATAATATCTTATTATTCCGTAATAATTATTTAAATAAATGTATTTTGCATGAATAACTGGGGAACAAATTTTAACTTTTTTTTTTGTTTCTTGGACGTGAACAGGTCTGTCTTATAGGATTTTTTCCGCTGATTCCGAATATAGCCGTAGAATTTCTCTATCACCAAGGTTACTGAGAAATTTGCATTTTAATATTTATTCAAAAAGTGTATAGAAGTTAGTAAAAATACTTCATAAAAATTATATTAGTGGCAGATTGGCATTTAAAATATTCTTCTTAAAACTTCTTTGTCACTGATTTTCTCTTGTAGTTTTCATTAGGAGCTTCTCGCATCAATGTCCAGCAGTAATCAGCTAACATTGCCGGATCCCACCTCCCTTGGTAGCGTTTCTCCATAGTAGCTATATCCAGTGGTGTAGTGCTGTGGGAACGCGTGGGAACGGCGTTCCCTTACTTTTTTTGGTAGACGGAACGGCGTTCCCTCACTATTTCAAATAAATCCGAACTTACAAATCTCTAACGTCATGAAATTTTAATTCCCACCCCTAGAAGAAATATGAGAAAGAATCATTAACTGTTTCATTTCTTTTAGCTTCGACTGAGGCAATGCTAGCCTATAAAGATCTGATGAAACAGTCACCACGGCGTACCAGTTGTTAACTTTTTTTAGTTAATCATTCCAGTTGTTAGCTATTTTTATTGATCGTACTGGATGTCATATATCTAATGACACTGGAAATACTGCATCTTCAACCTTGGAATATATTCTAATATCCAGTGCATATGACCTCAAAATATCCCTGAAATTGGTCAGATTTCAAAAGATTTCCCGGGGGGCTTACAGTGCCCCCGGACCCCCAGCTGTATGGGCTCGCCGCGCTCGCCATTGTCCCCCCCGCATCTGAGTAACACTTTCAAAATGCGTTCCCTCACTTCTTTATTTAGCACTACACCACTGGCTATATCTTGGTGGAACCTTTCTCCATGCTCATCGCTTACGTCGCCGAGGTTTTCCGGGAAGAAATCTAAATGGGAGTGCAAGAAATGGATTTTTAGTGACATATTACATCCCAATAACCTATATGCTTCAATCATGTCCTGCACTATTTTTTCATAGTTAGAGGCTTTGATGTTCCCTAGAAAATTTGTGACAACATTCTTCATGGCCTCCCATGCCACTTTTTCTTTTCCTCTCAAGGCATCATCAAACTTTTGATCTTTCATGAGCTCTCTGATTTGGGGACCAACAAAGATCCCTTCTTTTATCTTTGCATCGCTAAGTCGTGAAAACTTTTTCTTCAAATATTTGAATGCCTCATCTTCCTTGTTCATTGCTTTGACAAATTTTTCATGATGCCAAGTTTGATGTGAAGTGGCGGTAAGTATATTTTCTTGGGGTCAACTAAGGGTTCATGAGACACATTCTTCAGTCCTGGGATACATTTTTGACGAAGTGGCCAATCCTTTACAAAATAATGCGAATCTCTGGCTCTGCTGTCCCATTCACAAAGGAAGCAGCAGAACTTCGTATAACCGAGCTGCATTCCCAGAAGAAGCGCGACGACTTTTAAATCCCCACATATATACCAACGAAACTGGTCATAATTAATCTGCTGAAGGATGAGTTTCATATTTTCGTAAGATTCCTTCATGTGGACAGCGTGCCCTACAGGAATGGAAGGGTATTTATTTCCATTGTGAAGTAGTACAACCTTGAGGCTTAGCTTCGAAGAGTCAATAAATAAACGCCAATCTTCAGATTTGTGCTCATGACCGAGAGCTAACAGCAGTCCATTTACATTATTACAGTAGCATAAACCACCTGACGAGGAGAAATACTGCATCAGATCTTTTTGGCGAGTGCAGAACGCCGATATGCTTGTATCTTTTGCCAGCAAATTCCATTCACGTAACCTGGAGCCCAATAATTCCGCTTTCTTTTTCGGAAGGTCCAAATCTCTCACGAGATCATTCAGCATAACCTGCGTTATCATACGTGGTTTATTTGATTCAGGTTGCTGAAAGTCTGTATCTTTAGTGTCATCAATTTCCATTGGTTCAACTTCAGACTCTTCATCCAGTGTCCATGACTTTGGAGGAGTTGGAATTGGGTTATCATCGTCATGTAGTACTGGTCTCATGGCAGATGCAAGATTTGGGTATTGAATTTTATGTTTATTTTTGGCAGAGAATCCTGAAACGTTAGTCATACAAAAATAGCAATCCGTTAGGTGATCCTTGGGCTCTCTCCAAATCATTGGTATGGCAAATGGCATAGATTTGCGGGTACCTTTAATCCAACCCCTAAGAGTGACAGCACAGGAAATGCATGAGATATGAGGTGCCCAGGATTTGTCTTGGTCGCCTACCTTACATCCAAAATAAAGTTCGTAAGCCTTCTTCACGAGTGGGGTCATCGTCTTCCTCTGTGCCATTATACGTAGCAAAATGTATCTCTGGGATTAATACAGTTTCGATTCATGCTGGCGGAAAATTATTGAAATCACGGAAGACTTTTTGGAATGAAAAACCAATTTTTTCTACTATGAAAAATTTTAAAATTTGAGCAAAACTTGAAAAAAATTTCTTTCATTTTATTAAAAATCGGTTTGTTTAAATAGCTATATTTTTTAATGCAAAAAATACTATTAAATAAAGTTAACCTGGAAAAAAAAGAAAGTAAAATTAAATTAGTACACTTAATTTTAACTAATATTTTGGGAAAACTCTGAGTAAATGGAAATATTATTTTCTCGAAAACTGTGGGTGATAGAAAAATTCTGAAACCATATTTGGAATCAGCATCAAAAGTTCTATAAAAAGGACCAAATAGTTTTCAAGAAACAAAAATGTTGTTCCCTAGTGTAATTATTTAAATAAATGTATTTTGCATGAATAAAGAAAATATATTGGTTTGCAGAATTTTTTTGGTCAATTTCACTGCTGGTAGATCGCGTTAGGATGAGGCTGGCAAAAGTAGACCTTAGGTACCTAAAGTCTGAGCACTCTTGGTTTAAGGAATTTGAGAAGGTAAGAAATTTAATTCATTACCTTTTTACACCCTTTATTTCAAATTTTCTTCTGAAATTCTAGGGGGAGGCAAGTGTCCCTCTTGTTCCCCTCTTGCCAACGCCCATGAATACAGCCTTTAAAAGAGGAGACAGCAGTGCTGGACTTACCTATAAGCTAAATAAGCTATAGCTTAGGGCCACACACCCTCGGGGGCCTCATTTTTTTAAATATATTTTATTTTATCATTAGTTTTTATTCTTTAACACTAATTCATCAAAAATTATATATATATATATATATATTATTTTTTCTTTATCATTAACATTAATATAAAAAATAATAATTATAGTAATAATGACATTATTTTAAATTTTTTTACCCGAATTTTTTTAGAGAAGGGCCTCAAATTTCATATAGCTTAGGGCCTCAGCAGGTGAAAGTCCGGCCCTGGGAGACAGGAATATAATGATTCCTCTGTTGAAAACATTGATCGTACCGACTGTAAGCTGGTGTATTGCTCTCTTAACATCTCCATATTAAAAGAAAATGACATTAGTTAATTAGAATGGATTCAAAGAAGCTTCACAAGATCAATGGATGCATAGAACGAAATTACTGGGAAAGGTCACGTGAATTAAATTTATATTCGCTGAAAAGAAGAGAGAGAGGTACCCCATTATTTACACATGGAAAATAATGAAGAAACTAGTCCCTTATCCCACTTTGAAGCAGATAACCACTCAAACAACAGTAGAAAATAGGAAAGGAAGGATGTGTCGTGTTGCCAAACTAAAAGTTAGACAGGGAATATCCTAATCTCTGAAGAAAATGGTTTCGTGAGAGAGCCAAGATTGTTCAACCAGCTGCCCAAGGAAATATGAAACACGATTGGTGTAGTGGTAAAAATCTTCAAAAGAAAACTCGACGCCTGGCTCACAACAATACCAGATGAGCAGGAAGTACCTGGGTAAGTACAAGAAACCAACTCTTTACTTCACCAGGTCAACTCAAGAGGATGAGCAACAAGCTTGACCTCCTCAAAACGAGGAATCGTCGCACAGAACACCAAAAAGTTTGGAAGGTGTTGAAACAAAATTTTTGTTTAATTAATTTTCAGAAACCCAAATTTTTTGTTCGTGTTACAAAATTATTTTTGTTAGCATTAATTTGCTGCAATAAACGAATATTTAGTTGATCCAGCAAAATCTGCATATCTGTTTTTTAAACAACAAGGGAGTCACGTGACTGCGCAGCAGGTTAACAGGCACAATATGTGCTATAGTGCGTCTGTCACCGCAGCCATTTTTAACCATGTGAGCTATACGAGTGTGTGTATACTCAATCGCGCTCCTGCACTCCCATTGACGTCATGGCTTAAAATAGCCTGTTCTACTTTAAGCTTTTAATAACATTTCTATAGAAATTTTACACATGTTATTTTTTTTTAATAATTGTAGAGAATGTTATAGAATTTTGGGTCCCAACGCAATTAATCAAAGAAGCTTTCTTTCCTTTCTTTAAAAGTCTGTGCACTTGTTGCTTGAAAAATATATTTAGGATGAAGAACTTTTTATTTCTTTAAATAAATTAGATTTTTAATTCCAAAATTGCATTTTTGCCTAGTATAACTGAAATATTATGTCTTCTATAGCGTCATAAATCTATATCGTCTGTCATTCTTCTGAAATTTGTTATTTAGTCATTCATAGTAAATTTCCTTTATTAAATATTAAAAGGACTTTCGCTCCTAAATTTCAATGAGTAGCCTACTCTACATCAAATTTCACATTTGACGGTCAACATGTGAACGGTCAACTATCCATCCATCCATCCATCCATCGTGTTCTGCCTATCAGGCAGATTCAACTCATGTGTCCGCCAAAGTGTTCTATCCTGAGCTATCCTTTTCATCTCATGGCAGCTCCTGCCTGCCTTCAAATCATCCAGCAGTGCTTTCCTTTTTCTTCTCCTATAAAAGTCTTAAAGTAGTAAATAAACTCTACTCTCCATAAAACTATTTGTCTCAGTATAAAAATTCAAGTTTTTGGTTTAAATTCTGTGACGTCATGAGCGAAGCTGTGTCGTCATACTAGTAAAAAAAAGAAATAAAAATTTATGTTTGTGAAGTTCGCTTAAAACATTTGATCCAAATCCTTTGAAGGTTCTGGCTTCTCTAAAAATCTGCACGAACATAATTTGAAATTCTTAAAAGTAATGCAGTCAATTTTTATGAAAAAAGATGGCAAAAAATAAAATAAAATAAAAAAAAGGACGTGCAGTCACATTATACGAAGAAGAATGATTGCATTACTTTTCTGCAGTAATGAGTTCAGAGCATTAAAATACTCTTTGAGACCACACACACACACACACACACACACACACAAAATAGATTTCGTTTATCCCGTTATTGTAAATATCTTTACAGGCCGCCCTCCAATTTTATAGCAACGTCGAAAGTTGGTTATTCGTGTTTGATGGCTTCAAAAAACATAATAGAAAAAAACAGAGCATCATCGAACCTAAGCCAAAGATAATATATATATATATATATATATATATATATATATATATATATATATATAAAGATAAGAAAGTGATACTATTTTTCATTATTTATAGTGAATTAGTGATATCCCGTCAAATGAATAATAAGTACTCGCCACCGAACTGATTGAGTGAGAATATTATCACATTAATCTTCAAAAAACACAAGTCTATATGCTTAATTTATTAACTGATCTTGAAAAAAAGAATTAAGAATTAAGAATTAAGAATTAAGAATTCGAAGGCTACTGGACCAGACAACATATCTAACATAAACCTTAAACACCTGGGCCCACAGGGAATACTAGCTCTCACAAATATCAGCACATATTCATACCAACACTGTATTATTCCTGACATATGGAAACAAGGTAAAATTATTACACTACTCAAACCAAACAAAAATCCAACAGAACACGCTCCCTATAAACCCATTACTTTACTATGCACACCTTCCAAAGTAACAAAGACTAATCTTACAAATCACCAACCCTCACATACCACTATCGCTTACTCAACATGGATTCAGACCCCACCAGTCAACCACGACATTACTCACTAACCTCATGCAGCACATCATGGATGGCATCAACTCCAGACGACCAGCTCAATGTACACTATTAGCAACAATAGACATTAGTAAAACATTTGATGCTATCCCACGCTTCCTTCTCATAAACAAAATACTCAACACAAACATGCACAATAACACTAAAAGGTGGCTGAGCAACTATCTTTCAGGAAGATACTCACATGTCACATTTAATGGCAAGTCATCCAAAAACAAGCTTTTTCAGAACGGGGTCCCTCAAGGCTCTGTTCTCTCACTAACACTGTTCAACTTATACATGCATGACATTCCAACACCCATAGATAACAAGCTTACCTTATCATCATATGCAGATGACATCACTCTAACATCCACCCACAACAACATCGACACCGTTACAAGTAACCTATAAATATACATAAACAGTATACAAGACTGGCTCACACACAATAGACTCAAAGTAGCGGCCACAAAATCAACCATCACCTTGCTTACAAGCAATACAAAAGAACACCAGATAACTCCACAGCAGCTTACACTGAACAACACCAACATTCCACACATTCACAGGACCAAAATACTTTGGGTCACATACAACACATCATTATCTTTTGCAAACCACATTCAGGATATTAAAAACAAATGTATGTCAAGACTTAACACGCTTAGGGTACTAACAGGCACAAACTTTGGACACCGGCAGGAAACATCACTCATATACAAACAATATATTCGCTCAGTTATGAACTATGCTAGCTCATGCTGGGCACTCATTATCTCAAACACACACATAAGTACCTTACAGACAATACAAAACAACGCACTTCGTATCATTACAGGATGCACTCAAACAACACCAATAGAACACCTGCACACAGAAACAAAAATACTGAAAGTTAGGGAACACTTAGATATGAGGGGAACACAATTCATGGCAGCAGCGACAACTAACCCACAACACCCTTGCCACTACACGTACAATCATGCACCGACACCTCGCACCATTAAGGTAACACCAGAGAGACATTATAACCAAACACTCCATTCCATACCACGCCCCACAGACATCACGCAGTACAGAAAACACATACACACACACCTAACCCACAAAGCACTGACACGACTCGGTCCGAATGCGGTCCTAGGTGCGAAGTTAACTTAGCACGATTCCGATGTGGACATCACCCCAACTTACGGACATATAAACACAGACTAGAAAACTCCACAGACGACACCTGCCACCTGTGCCAGGACACACCACAAACAATTGAACACATTATGACAGACTGTACCGCTCTAGTACAACAACGAACACAACACAACATCACTAGTGCGCTGAACCTCTGGTCCACTCCGGAGAGGGCGATTGGTTACCTGCGTGCCGCCAGCTTGCTCGATCACGTTGGGCTGATCGGCTAAACAACAACAACAACAACTGATCCTGTATCTGATTATATATTACACTACATTATATAATAATAAATATTAAAATACTGTATAATTTATGTGGTGCAACCACTTTTTGATTGCACTTATTGCGCGTGCAAGTTCGCTTGTTCAGGATGGCTCTGATTATTTATACATTCGGATAACCTTTCCATTTTATACGCACAATATTCTCGGCTTACTTGAAGTCGATTTTCAATTTCAAAAGTTAATTTACCCTCAGCTGACAAGAGAGGCCAATTGCAGAAGAGCATAAAAACAATACAATCCCTCGTATAAAGTTTATTTCACAAAACTGAAAAATTTCACTCACAATGGAACAATAATTCAAATAAGTTTAAAAATGTACACTTACAAATTTTTGTTCAAACAAAAAGAGTAAACGCCAAAAGATGTTTTCAATTACTTGGATTGAGTCTCAAAGAGTTTATGCAGAGGGGTTTTATATGTGACTCAATGTACACTATTAGCAGAGTCTCCTTCTAATTTCCATTACTTTCACTATGTAATTGTTTATACTGTCTGGTTTATTTATATTCTCTACTCCCATCATCTCCCCCACTACGTTTCTTAGTTTTTCACAATGAAACAAGTGTTCTGTAGTATCATTCTCTCTCCTGCATACTTCACACTTCACGTCCTTATATTTTCTTTATAGTTTTCTTTCACCTCTATGTTTAATCGGATTTCCACTATAATCTTCATATCCTTTTCTTTCATATTTTCAATATATTATGATTTTCTTTTAAATTCATCAGTGAATCTTTGTTTTTCATTTTTGTTTTCCTCTTTATTAGTTCTTCCTGTAAATATTCATTAATTTTTTGGTCGTACACTTTTCTTTAATTCACTTCTTTTTCATCATTTTCAAGTCCTCTAAATGTTACTCTATATAATTTGCACATTTCTGTCACTTCCTCTGCCCAACATCCTGGCCATGGATTTTTCAACTGATCTTCGGTTATCATTTTAATTAATCTATCCTCATTTGAGTTTAATATATTGTTCATTAGCATATCTTCTTGTATCCAATTTTTTCTTTGACTGGCCACACTCCTATTTCAGCTAATAATCCCCAACATGGGATACTACATTTCATTCCTGTTATTTCCCTTAGAATTCTTCCCTGCATTTGTTCCACTTCTTTAATATCCTTTGTCCTTGTTCTCGTCCATGTTTCCATTCCATAAAATATCGTAGGTACTATTATGGTTTGAGAACCTTCAAAATGTAACTTAATGGAAAATAAGCCTTGTCTGTAACGAATTTGCTTCGAAATCTAAGTACAAAATAGGAAATACAGTGTAGAGGCTCTGCACCGGAAACGTGTGCCGATCCGCCGGATCAAGTGAGCAATTTCTGGAACGTGGAACCTGCTGCAAACTCACCACTCGAAGGGTTACAAACACGTTTTGGGTTTTCTTTAAGAAAAAATTCAGTAAGGATTTATTTTCTTTTTGTTTTTCTCAAAAACAACAAATTATATTACCTTTTAATATTTTAAAGATTTCCTAAATAAATAAATAAACAAGGTGTTTGCTATTTGTACGGTCATTAAGCAAGTATTTTTACTTACATTGTGACCATGTATGATTTAGCATAAAGAGCATTACATGTATCTACAGTAAGTCTTCATATGGAACAATTCTGTTAAGCTCAAAGAGCAGTCAAAATTCTCTTTGTTGAATGTACAGTCATGAGGTGGTAGGTTGATGTGGCTTCCTAAAAACTGTATATAAACATTGTACACATGTAAACATGAGCTGTCATGAGTTATTTATAAACCTAAGTTAAGGTTTATAAATAATTATGGGTATTGATCTCAAAAAAGCAAATTTATACAAGAATATTACATGAGTGGACAGTATACGGGTGTCCCAGGAGGAAATGTCAAGAATGCACCATTTCACTCTTTGGGTATTTCTAAGTAGAAAGTATTATATCGATATGGGTCTGATTCCCAACCGTTACCGAGATACAGGCCTCTACATTTGGGTAATTAAAACATAATAAAAAGGCAATCTTAGATACTATTTAATGACACTTGTGGTTTACAAAAAGTACAAACATACAATACACTATTGCACTTATTGCAGAATGGTTTCAAAGTGACCCCCTCCTTCTTCAATGCACGCGGCGAGCCTCCGATCCATCGAGTCTTGCCAAGGAAAACGCAGAAGTTCATTTCTGAGGTTTATGAACGCATCCTGTATACGTGCAACCAACTGCTCCCTAGTTTTGGGCTTACCCTGCTGATAAACGTTGCTCTTCAAGAACCCCCAGACAAAAAAATCTAGCGGAGATAAGTCAGGCGAACGAGGGGGGCCATGCCACAGGTCCTTCACGTCCAATCCACCTTCCCGGAAACCGTAGAAGCCTGTATCTCGGTAGCGGTTGGGAATCAGGCACATGTCGATATAATACTTTCTACTTAGAAATACCCAAAGAGTCAAATGGTGCATTCTTGACATTTCCTCCTGGGACACACACACACACACACACACACACACACACACACACACACACACACACACACACACATATATATATATATATATATATATATATATACAGTGTGTGTATATATATATATATATGTGTGTGTGTGTGTGTGTGTGAGAGAGAGAGAGAGAGAGAGAGAGAGTGCAGAAAAGCATACATGAGGTTCAAATAGATTTAAGACCTTAAAGGAGCCGCTGCATCGATAGATCAAAGCTTTTCCCTGATGAATGGTACTTACGTAGGAAACAAACAGATCTTCTGCTTTATTTACCATGGGAACCCCCTCATGCAGAACATCAAAATTTACATGAACACAGCTTGCAAGTTCCCACTGAGTAAATAAGAGACTTTTGGAATGAAAAGGGGTTTTAAAATGGAAAACCCTCTTCTTTGAAGAGATACATTGAGATTGAACTTCACTAACTGTTTAAATTAATTTTTTTTTTGACAGCATAGTTTGCTTCAATGTTTTTAAATCGATAATTGGCTTTACAACCTTTGTTTTGCCATCCCAGATTTCCTTTCTTATTCTTAACTCGAGATACGTAGACTGTGATATAATAAACCCCACCAGATTTATCCAAAATCTAAATAGCTTTTCTCTAAAGTTGGTTAAATATACATTTTTTTTTAAATAAAATTTATATGGTATGATCATTACAGAGAGCTAACATTTGAAAACCATCTGTAAAGCATTCTTAATCAAAGAACTAAATAGATTTGATTTTTAGTTGTGGGGCTTGTGCAACCCCAGTCTTCCTGTAAGGTTTGTTATAAGTTAATGTACCAATCTAGGGCTAATATCAAAGATCTTTTTTACATTCTCAGAGAATGAAGTATGTCCATTGTCCATATAAATACACCAAAATAAAAACAAACAAACTTGGTTCCACCAACCAAATTATCTCACAACTAATTTGGATGTTTAAATTTCAAACATTTAAATTTGTAATTGGAAAACCAAATATGGTTAGGGTAATCACTGCATGGTTGAATTGGTTGTGAAATAGTCAATCATGTATTGAAAAGTTCTACGACTCGTACGTAGTTGAGAAATCAATTATTCTGTCACTCGGTGTTCTTTCGACATTAATTTACTTTCTAAAAACTTCATACTTCAGCTCCCAGGTAGGCTAGTTAGCCTGTCAGTAGAACCAGCTTCCTTCGCTACTCAGCCCTGTCCAGCAGCACTCCCGTTTCCCAGAGCTCTTGCATGCTGGGCAAGTCGTATCTTCGCAAGCTCTCCTCCACTTCGTCCCTCCATCTCCTTCTCGGTCTCCCCCACGGTCTTCTGCCATTCCTTGGTCTCCACTCCCAGCACCTCCTCGTAGTTCTCCCCTCCTCCATTCTCTCCAAGTGGCCCAACCATCTCAATTTGGCAGCGTCGATTTTTCTCAAAATCGGCGTTACTCCCACATTGGCTCTTATTTCTTCATTTCTTATCCTATCTCTTCGTGTCTTTCTCAGAATAGTCCATCAGCGGTCCCATTTCTGCCGCGCATTTTCCAGTGTTCCGACCCATAAATCAGTATTGGTGTTAAAACTGTTTCGAAGATTATTTTCTTAGTCCCAAGGGGCATATGTTCATCTCTCAGTAGCGGGTATAACATTCCGACATTTTCACTAAACTTTGCAATTCTTTGTTATTTCTTGCATTAATATTACCACTTTCTTTAGTAAACATACTCCCTACATATTTAAATTTTTCAACATTTCTTATTTCCTTATCTCCTATTTGAACTCCAAATTCTCCTTCTTCTCTTCGACATACACTTAATATTTCTGTCTCTTCTACATTCATTTCCATAACCCCCTCCTTTAAACATTCATTCCAATCAATTAAAGCTTGTTCTATATCTTCTCTCTCTGTCGTCCAGAATGCTGTCATCCGCATATGCAATTATTCCATTATTATTATTCATTTCATGACGTCGCTTGAAACTTGCAATGACTGTGTCCATGTAGGCTATAAACAAGAGGTGATATAACACTGCCCTGCTTCACCCCTGTTCTAACTTCAAACCACTCATCATTTTTGTGTCCAGTCCTTACTTTGCATTCACTAACTTGATACAAACTTTTCAAAGCGCTAAGAAGTGTCCTCCTTACCCCATAAATCTCCTCCAAACATCTCCACATTCTTCCTCTGGGCACTGTATCGAATGCTTTTTTTGAGATCTATGAATATTACATACATGTTAGTATTAAATTCCCATGCCTTTTCCATAACAGAACTGAGGCCAAAAATAAGATCTACCGTACTTCTATCTTTTCGATAACCATGCTGTTCCTCTCACAACCTTGCTTCAATTTTTTGCCTTGCTCTTTTTTCTATTATTCTTTCGTAAAGTTTTGTTATATGATTAATAGCGATATTCCCCTATAATTCTCACATCTACCTGAGTCACCCTTTCTTTTATATATTGGAACGATGATTGTTTTTCCCCAATCACCGGGGACTTGACCTTCTCTCCAATATTTATTCAACAGGTTTCGAATCTTTTCTTTTATGGCTTCGCCTCCCTCCTTTATAAGTTTAATTGGAAACTCATCTACTCCCGTTGACTTTCCATTCTTCATTTTATTAACAGCCTCTTCCATTTCTTCTCTGGTAATAATTACCTGTTCTGCTAATTCCTGGTATATTCCATTCGCTTCCTCCACTTCTTCTTCTGGATCTCCATTCAGTAGATCTTTAAAATAATTTCACCATCGTCTATTAATTGCTCCAGGTTCCACTATCACATTTCCCGCTTCATTTTTAATACTGTATACATTTTTATTTTCCTTCCTATAAGATTTTGCAAGGCTATAAATCAGTTTTTTGTGTTCTTTCTCATCCTCTCTCAACTTTTCTCCCAATTCCCTCATTGCCATTTGTTTTGCCCTTTCCTTCTCCCTCTCAGCTTCATTTCTTGCTTGCACATATTCTCGTCTTGATTCCTGTGTACGTTCTCAACCACTTCCTATGTTTTATAGCTTTCTGTTTTACTGCGCCTCTCACTATATCTGTCCACCATGGTGTATGTCTTCTTCTTCCTCCCCCCATCCACTCAGTTCCAAAAATCTCCTCCGCAACCCTCTTAGCACCATCTCTCACGGTTTCCCATTCATTGTTTTTCCTCCATCTCAGCTATATTTCTTTCAAGTTCCTCTCTGAATCTGACTCTAATGTTCTCATCCTGCAGTTTCTTTGTCTTAATTACCTTCCTCTTCTCCTCTTTTGTTGCTACTTTTTTCTGCATTTTCAAATCTGCTATCAGTAATCTGTGGTTGGAGTCTAACGTAACCCCAGGTATCACCTTGACGTTTCCAACAATTCTCTTGTCGGAGCATATAAAATAATCTATGATGGATTTTTGGTCAAAGTTTCCTGTCACTAGGTTTCACCTGTATCTCGTAAACTTATGGGTCTCCTGGTGTTTGAAAAATCCGTTCATGATCTTTAGTTCGTTCCTTACGCAGAAATCTATTAGTTTCTCTCCCTCTGCATTTCGGTTCTGTTCTCCGATAGGTTCAATTACCTGCTCCACTCCCTCCCTCTCCATTCCCACTCTACCATTGAAATCTCCCATAAGCAATCCCATCTCCTCTCCTCCCACTTCATAATTGTCATCTAATAGTTCCATGAAGTTGGTCTTCTACACTTCACTATGCCCCTGTTATGGCATATAAACCTGGTACAGAATATATGTTTTATTCCTAATTCTCAACTTACTGTACATTTCATTAGTCTTTCGTTTATTAATTCTACAGTCTGTATGTTTGGGGACAATCTCAGTCCAATAATCATTGCCACTCCGTGCATCCTCCTCCGACCCTCTTCCACTCCTCTGTACATGAGCACATATCCATCCCCCAAGTCCCTTCCCAGTTCTCCACCCATATGCAGAGTTTTTCTCTAAAAATATGTACAAAATCAAAAGGGAAAAATCCATATTTGTTAAATAATAGTAATAATAATAATAATAATAATAATAATAATAATAACAGTAATAATAATAATTATTATTATTATTATTATTATTATTATTGCCTCATGATCGTAAACAGATTAACGTTTTATATTCTCAATTCCTTTATCCTATTTGTACTTCCATGAAAAACAAAAAGCTTTCTCCACAATGAAAACTACATTATTAATATTGTGAATGTGTAATGCTGATAAGAGAATCCCTTCTCAGCCTCTTTTGATGCAGTAATTGTAAGTAGAAGATTAATCAGTCCAAGTTCTCCAGCAAAACATTCATAGTGTTACCTGTTGCATGAAATTTAAACTATTTTTGTTTTCAAGTATTTATTACCTGCGCGTGTGGAGGCTATTTGGGATTAGAGATTTATATTTATGTTACACTCCTAACTACACTCTATTCATTCCACGTTTTTTGAGTACCTATATAAACAAGTTAATAAGTAATTTATAGGTTTTGTTCAGTGCGTTCTCGAGTTACTTCATTCGGTGTGATGACCACGTAATGTAGTATTTGACTGGTTACCAAATTCGGAGGTATTGAAGAATAGGGACCCCAGCCTTCTTTAGTTAGCTTTATAAGGCTAACTAACGAAAATATCATGACCTAACCTAACCAATCGTCAAGGGTGTACAGTTAACCTAACGATTGGTTAGGTTAGGTCGTGATATTTTCGTTAGTTAGCCTTATAAGCCTAACTAAAGAAGGCTGGGGTCCCTATTCTTCAATAGCTCCGCAAATTCGGAATACACTTGAGGGGTCCCGCGTCTTAAGGTACCTAGGCGCTAAAAGTAAAATTCGCCAGAAATCGCCTCCAAAGTTCAGCAATATTCTCGCAATAGGATCTCTGTTATTAATTGAGCTAGAACGTTCATTTTTGGCTAAATTAGAGTTCTAAGTATGCTAATGAAGATGTTGATGAGTTTTTGGAATAGATTTTCACATTTTATATTTTATATATATATTTTTAAATTTTTGATTTTCTTATTATGCCGAACTTTCGGTGAACTTTTGGCTGGCGATAGAGGTGAAAAAAGTCTATCTAGGACGTTTTGGCGTCGACATTTTGGCACTGAATGTTTTGGCGCCGCCGTTTGGGCGCCACCGTTTGGGCACCGCCTTTTTGGCGCGGAGCCGGTTTGGCGCCGCCGTTAATTAGTATTAAGTATTAAGTAGTAATACTTGGTTATTAATCTGAAGTGCTGTCTGTCTTTTCAGATAAGTTGTGTTGTTGCCCTTAATAGCATAAATATCTGAAAATATATCAAGTAAGAAAGGGAAACAGAAGTTTTCACATAATGGATATTTGTATGTGTTTCATAAATGTAGCAAGCGCGACCCTTCGCTACTTTTTTGGCGGTGCGAGCAAAAGAGTCAGTGTATTATAAGGTGTATATATAATATGGGTACTTTTCCGTTATCTGCCCCATTGACGATTGGTTAGGTTCAGTCATGATATTTTCGTTAAAACTAACAAAAATATCACAACTTAACCTAACCAATCGTCACTGCCCGGTTAGGTCAACTGTACGCCCTTGACGATTGGTTAGGTTAAGTCGTGATATTTTCGTTAGTTTTAACAAAAATATCACGACTTAACCTAACCAATCGTCAAACGGCGCCCAAACGGTGGTGCCCAAACGGTGGCGCCCAAACGGCGGCGCCAAAACGTCGGCGCCAGAACGTCGGCGCCAAAACGTCCCATTCTGGAAAAATTTAGTTCGCTTCATAAGGTTTTCAACCATACTTCTAGTGTCGTAAAGTCATTAAACCCAAACCACGCGATAGAGGAAAGGTGAAAATAGTGATATCCATCAAAAACACGTTTTCGCCTTTGGTGGCGCTTAGGTACCTTAAAACGCGCGACCCCTCACTTGACCCCAATTATACTTTGTGGCTCAGCGTATCCCGTCTTTGGTAACCGATGGCATATGTTATTGTTCCATGAAACCCATATTACACGGCCGTTTACTGCCAATTGTTGCTACTGAATTTGCCATTTGCTGCCATTTGTTACCCATTTAAAAGCAACTGTTGTCGTTTACCATTAATAAACAACAATCGGGAGTTAAAAATTGTAAAATCTTTTCACTGAATAACGATTAGTGCATTCGATGCCATATCGACACATTCAAATATGTTTTTCAATTAGGCATAAATATGGCATATTTCGTCTCATTTTGGGTTCACTCGTTTTCATTTTAGTAATCCATAATCGTTAGTATTATATACTATATATACAGTATATATATATATATATATAATATATATATATATACAGTATAATATAATATATATATATATATATAATATATATATATATATATATATATAGGGCTTTTATTTGTCAGAGGTGGAAAAAAATTAAGATTACTTGAAAAATCTTTGTTAATGATTTTATTTTATTTGAAAATATTAGTGGATATAACTAATTTGCTACAAACAACATCGAATATCAATCAGAATAATGTGAGTATAGTGTAAATTAACGCATCATATCTCATTAATGACTCATTCACGAATATTTTGGAACACCTGAAGATCAGGGCCCCCAGCTTTCTTTAGTTAGCCTTATAAGGCTAACTAACGAAAATATCACGACATAACCTAACCAGTCGTTAGGTCAACTGTATGCCCTTGACGAGTGGTTAAGTTAGGTCGTGATATTTTCGTTAGTTAGCTTTATAAGGTTAACTAACGAAGGCTGGGGGCCCTGATCTTCAGGTGATCCAATATTTTTTATTTAAACCAAAAGGTGTAAGATTTATTATTATTCAAAACTAAATATTTTGGTAATTATTCATTTACATTACACACATTTTGACTTTTTTTTCTCACAAATAAACTAAACCTATTTAAACACGTAGAAGCATTTGTTGAAAAGTTGCATTTTAGTACGACTTATTATAATTATGTCTCACTGGTAACGAAAAATTTAAACTACGTATTACAAATTCTTGCGTAATTTAATTTATTTTTTGCGTTTAACACTAACTGCTTATACAGGGTGTCTCAAAAGTCAGTGTGTGTGTGTGTGTGTGCACACACACACACACACACACACACACACATATATATATATATATATATTCATCAGAATCAAAGGAGCAATCCAAGAATAAGCACCCCAAAGTCCCCAATCCAAGAAAAAGCACCCCAGTTAGACCCCAATCCAATCCAAGAAACAGAACCCCAGATCGACCTCAATCTAAATTAAAGGATTTTAACATATAAAATTTAAAAAAAAAACATTTTAATGTTTACGAAGAATATTGCAATAAAAAAAATTAGAACAACATAATTAAAATAAAAATATTGAAATAAGGTTAATTGAATGCCCGGTTAGGTCAACTGTACGCCCTTCACGATTGGTTACGTTAAGTTGTGATATTTTCGTTAAAACTAACGAAAATATCACGACTTAACCTAACCAATGAACAACATATTTAAAATAAAAATACTGAAATGAGATTGAATATTGAAGAACTGTAAACTTTATAGTTTTTACTTATAAATTTTAGAGCAATCCAAGAATAAGCACCCTCGTTCGACCCCAATCCAAGAAAAAGCACCCTAAATTGATTTGGTGTGCTTATTCTTGGATTGCTCCGAATCAAGGAACAGTATTAGCTCCATTACTCTTCATAATCATCTTAACTGACATAGATGACGTTACCAGAGACAGAACAGTAACATCCTTTGCCGATGACACAAAGATCAGTAGAAAAATAAGAAACCCAGAGGATGTAGGATCTCTACAAACAGACATGAACAAAATCTACAATTGGTTGAAGACAACAATATTTTTTTTTTATGCAAGAAGGAGGAGCAAATATGAAATTTAACACTGAGAAATTTCAACTGTTAAAAGGTACAAGAAAAGGGAGGGCCTAAAATCCATGGAATACTATACCCAAGATGACAGGAAATTTAGAGAAATTCTGAAGTAAAAGATTTAAGAGTAAAATGACTGATGATGCAAAATTTGAAACACAAAATAAGATAGCAGCAAAGAGAATAACTGGACAGACTGAGAACCTTTAAACGAAGGGATAGGAATATAATGATTCCTCTATTGAAAACACTGATCATACCCAAATTGGAGTACTGCTCGGTCCCAACATGCCCATTAAAAAAGAAGACGTTAGTTAGCTAGAAGGGATTCAGAAAAGCTTCACAGCCAAGATCAATGGGTGCAAAGAACTAAATTACTGGGAAATGTTACAGCGAATTAAACCTACACTCACTGGAAAGAAGAAGAGAGAGATGCACCATTATTTACACTAGAAAAATAATGGAGAAACTAGCCCCTGATCTTATTCTAAACCCTCTAACTCCCGAAAACAACAGTGGAAAGTAGAAAAAGGAAGAATGTGTCGTGTTCCCAAATTAAAGGCTGGACAGGGAACATCCTCAACCCTAAAGGAAAATAGTTTTGTTGTGAGAGAACCAAGACTGTTTAACTAGCTGCCCAAGGACTAAGAAACACAGGTGGTGTTGCGGTGGACATCTTGAAAAGAAGATCAGACTCCTGGCTCAGAACAATCCCCGATGAGCTGTGTGTACCTGGCTATGTGAGTGGAGAGTACAAGAAACGAACTCTCTACTTCACCAGGCCAACTCAAAAGGAGGGGCGACAAGCTTGACCTTTGTAAAATGATGAATCATCGCACAGAACATTTGAAAGGTTGAAAGGTGTATATATATATATATATATATGTGTTGTGTGTGTGTGTGTGTGTGTGTGTGTGTGTGTGTGCACACGTTGACGTTTGAGACACCCTGTACTTACAAAAATATAATTAAAATATTTTTCTTGGAGTGAATAGGCCTAAATATTAATAACTAAACTTTTTCTATTATATACTCGGGGCACTCAATATATTTTGCCCCACCCTTTTTTCTTAGCTAAATAATAGGCTATGGGGCTAAAATGTCTTTTGGGCCATAAGTTTGAACTTTCTACGCTTCACATAACCGGATTTTTCCACTTTGAAACTCCCCTCCTTGTATAAAACCGCTTTTAAACGCCCTTGTGTAAAACCGATGGTTAACGCAGTTTCGAAAATGGCGTCTGACAGTGATGTGCGTCGTAAACAGAGAGCTATTATCGAGTTCTTAACCGCAGAGAAGAAAACAGTTGGAAATATTCACAAACGTCTACAAAACGTTTACGGAGATGCTGTTGTTGATCGAAGCACAGTTGGACGCTGGTCTAAACGTGTGAGATCATCGGAGAGAGGGAGAGCCAGCCTCGATGATGAGCCACGCAGGTCGCCGGCAAAGGCTGTGACATCTCACACTGTGTAACGTGCTAACAGCATCATTCGATCAAATCAGCGCGTCACATACAAGGAGCTATCACTGGAGCTAGGAATTAGTGAAGGAAGTGTGAATACGATAATTCAGCAACTGGGATAACTCAAAAATGTGTTCACGGTTTGTTCCTCGCCAACTGACTGAAGATCACCAAGCCCAAAGAAAAGAAATTGCTTCTGAGTCGTTGGTTCGATACGAGACACAAGGGATGACTTCCTTTCACGAATTGTGAATGGGGATGAGACTTGGGTACACCACTTTGAACCTGAAACAAAACGCCAATCCATGGAGTGGCATCACGCAGACTCCCCACGCAAGAAAAAGTTCAAAATGGCTCCCTCTGCAGGAAACGTTATGGCCACCATCTTGTGGGACATGAAAGGGGTGATTCTGGTGGACATTATGAAGAAAGGACAAACAATCAACTCAGAGGCATATATTGCTAACCTACAAAGACTCCAGAGACGTATAAAGCGAGTTCGACCGGAGAGAAAACTGGAAGACGTCCTTCTTTTGCACGATAACGCAAGACCACACAACAGTTTGCAAACAAGAGAGGCCATCACAAAAATGCGCTCGACTGTGTTACCTAGGGTTGCTAGATTTTTCAAATGCCCATGCGGGACAAAAAAAAATTTCAAATTGAAACTATGATAGATTTCTTCAACGGTTACAACAAACAAAATTAGAAAAATTTTATTACAATAATATTTAACAATTAAACATCGCGAATAAATTGAAATTATTATACATAATATTGAAATTCTAAATCAATTCATCCCTAAAAAATTTGCTTAAAAAATATTTTTTGCGGGACATTTTGAACGGGGGATTTTGAACGTGGAATTTTGAACACGGGATTTTGAACGCGGGATTTTGACGCGGGATTTTGACACGGGATTTTGACGCGGGATTTTTGGATCAAGTGCGGAACTGTCCCGTAAAATACGGGACGTCTGGCAACCCTTGTGTTACCTCACCCTCCATACAGCCCGGATCTGGCACCTTCAAACTTCCATTTGTTTGGGCCGATGAAGGATGCTATTCGTGGAAGAAAGTTTCAGAGTGACGATGAGGTTGTTGAGGAGGTTAAGAGGTGGCTCCAGTGGAACCGAGCGGACTTTTACCAGCAAGGAATAAAGGCCGTTGTTTCGAGGTGGAGGAAAGCCGTAGAAAAGGATGGAGACTATGTGGAAAAATAAAAACTTGTAAAAAACGTATGTAACTACTCGTGTACAAAATTTCTGGAACTTACAAGGAAACTTGGAAATAAAAAAAAGGTGGGGCAAAATATATTGAGTAGCCCTCGTATATACGGTATATGGTTGACTTTAAATATTTGGGTTTCAGTAATCATGTAAGGTCAGGTCAAGTGCTTAGGGTCAATATTACCAACACTAAATGCTGGTAAATGTTACTTAATTAAATTTCGTGGCACAAATTCAGTGGAGTTACAACAATCAAAACATAAAGTTCACGTGTGATATGCATATCGCATTTCAGCGGGTCTAATCGGCTCTACGACAACATAACATAAATGACTGCAAACAACCGTGTGATATGGGCTTCATGCGATACAGAGTTAAAACGTAATACACAAAACAGGAGTTTATTAATCTTAAACATGTTCTATGTAATCGCCATTTTTTTCTAACACAATATTCAACCTTACACAAATTTGTGACATAATTTTTGGAAATAGCTCAGCTGGGATGTTGCTGATTACCTCATAGATTTTGGGCTTTGGGTCTTCAAGTGTTAGGCTTGGTAGAATAGATCCTGTCTTTATGTAACCCCACAATAAAAAGTCAGGGGGATGTGAGGTCAAGTGAGTTTGGGGCCCATTCCACTGGCTCATGAAGGGAGATTAGTCGCCCTGAAAAATGCTTCCTCAAAAAGTTGCGAGTTTCACAAGCAATGTGTGGAGGTGTTCCATCCTGCTGAAACCACTGAATTTGGGGTAATGCCGTTATTTCTTTTACGAGACAAACTAATTAGTTGTGGTAAGTAGAAATCTTGTAGCAGCTAACGATATGAATTTTGCGTTACCGTTACTGCTTTTTCAGTTTATTCTCAAAAAATAGGGACCTACTACACCATAACCCCCCAACAGCGACCTAAATATTGAGTTTAGCAACATTACGTGGAAGCTCTATTGGAGCACCAGCATGACTTTCTGAATAATGAAAGGTTTACTTATTAATCTCAGTCGACAGATGTTTTTGAACATTAGTCAGTGAAGCTTGCGAGCGAATTTTGTAGAGAAAAAGATTTAATTCAATACGAAGTATACGATGCATAGATGTTGGTGAAATACCTACTTCTGCTGACAAACGTCGAATTGACTTCTGCGGACCGCACGCAATGATTTTATGAACTATATTTACATGTTACATAGTTCTTGTGAATCATCGCCTATCACTATTACCCTTATGTTGATTGTTCACATTTCCTTTTGTTTGAAAATTTCTAACAATTGGTGATATTTTCTTTCTGTCGGGTATATCTTCCCATCCATATTATCTGCAAAAGCTCATCTGAACCCGCGTAACAGAATTTGTCACATGAAACCACTCAACGATCTTGATTTTCTGTTCGAACTGCAAACGCGGCATCACTGTTTGAGGGCTCAGCCATTAGAAATGTATAGTATATGTGGAATAAAAACCTCAATCTCTTACTTTTCAGAAGAAGAAACATCAATAATAAAGTATACTGTACATCCATTATAAAATAACGGGAAAAAATACAGGGATAGTTTTTGGGGACATCGTATATCACGTCTCCTTTTAACCCTCCCATGAGTTAATTATGTCTTCGTTGTTTCACCTCCTTCGTAATAACAAAGGTCAAGTGATTGACTTCACCTATACAGCTTTATGTGGGGTCCGATCTACAGTATCTAGTGGTCGCTAAGTCATCCGAACGCGGAGGTTAGTCATCCATCCAACTACTGAATAGACCCACTGTCTCTTAACATCGCTGATCTGACGAGAAACGGTGTTGCGACGTGACAACGATGTAGTCCAATTTGGTGTGAAAAGTAAATTCCTAAAAATATAATAAACATTTCCCAATCAGTGTAATGAACATCTAAATTAAAAAAAAAGTTTTCACTTTACTATTAAAATAGGAATTAAAGAACCTGTTCTCTTTAAAGTAGGGTACTTAGGCCAATTCCTGTTTTAAAGTCACAAGGTCACAATTAAGGTTTCAGTATTAAAACAGACTCGCCACTGAAGCCTAAATTTATAAATCTAATCTGAAATTAAGGGAGGCCCAAGGGAACGATATCCCGAGTGATGCTTCTATTAACGAAATAGCTCTTGTGGGTGCAGCTTCATAATGAGATAAATATCTGAAAATGTTAAGTAGAATTCCAGCAATTTACAGAGCAACATACTTCATATTTTCGGATTTTATATCGTTTGCTATTTCACATGAACCACCAGTAATTAAAATTAAGTTTTTAATTAAATATTTTTACTTGGTTTAAAATTCAACGACAAAAATTAAAAATTAAAGTAATACGAAAGTTATTTAATTTTATGGTAATTGTTGTTATTATATCTATATATATATATATATATATATATATACACAATATGAGTGACAAATATGGAAGAAGAAAGTTTAGTTTATCAGGCTTTTTTTTTACTGGGATCACAAGGAAATGTAACAACAAATATAGGGTCTATCAAAGTCAGTTACAGTGATACAATTTATGAACTATAAAATGTTTAGAAACTATACATGTATGTGCATATACTTTTTATCCCGCCCCACCCAATATATATATAATATTATATAAAGGTGGGCAATACTAATTCTGGGACTGATACTTTTTGGACGGAACCGAAACAAGAATTAAAATCGATTCTGATGTTGTTATTTGAAGGCGAAATAGGGATTGGGATCAGTTCGAAGAGTGACGAAATTAAAATTAAAACTGGAATCAGAAAATTTGTCGACCTGTAAAACAAAATGGAATACTAGTGAGCAATCTGTTAGATCATCAACCGTTTCGAAAATGTTTTTCATTCTTTAAACATTTATGTTTGCATTAGGCAATTTAATAAAAGAATTTATGATAAGCCATATTGGAACATGTTTACCACAAAATACTTCCAAAGAGCCTCAGTTTTCGTTGATGATGAAGCTTTGTACTCGATAGTTTTTTCTATATTATTACGTCCTTTTTTAGAGCGGTCACAGCATTCAAAATGTATAAAATTTTCAGCTTAAATAAGCAATAAAGACCTTTAGACAGAGCCTAGAGATCATCACTGTATCCAACGGTAAATGGAAAATTTTATTTGAAACCGAAAATAAACTCAAAAACAAAATAGTCTAATTGTAGCTTTTCTTAGCCTGTTTTTATTTTATTTTTTAGATTAAAAAAAAAAAAAAATATATATATATATACTGTATATATATATATATATACACACACACGAGAAGGCTAAAGTTGGATTGCAGAATATAATTAGGCTACTATGCACAAACCATAAAATTATAAATGTACCGTACTTACTTTAATGAATAGAGAAGATGGCTGAAAGGCGAGTTGTAAATGGTACCCTTTAAAAACTAGATGTATCAGATTATTTTTTGTTTCAAACATTTAATAGCACCTTAAAACAAAGAGAATTAAACATTTTTATTTTATATAATTACAGACTATAGAGCCAAGTAATACTTAAGTGTTAATGTTTAATTATTACATATAAAGTGGTGTAGTGGTTAGCATCACTGTCTCCAAATCTATCATCTCCCCCACCACTCTAAATACTGTCCGCTGAGTGTACCTTAGATCCGAGCGGAAAAAGAAGACAAACAGACTCCGTGAAATATATGAATAAAGTACTGCAAAGGTACATAATTTATAGTAGATAGAGAGTAGCTGAAGAAGTCATCTTTCTTGATAAACGGTGTCCTCTGGAACTAAGTGAAAAATACAAAGAGAACACTTTCACGGATTAAAGAAAACCTCTCAGTGTACTATCAGTGTACCTTCGGTCTACCGAGTGTACTCTTTACACACTTTATACCCAGATTACCTTTAGTCCTTTTTTTTTCGTTAGGATATAAGGGACACGCAGTGGAGTTTTTGGAGTGCAGGTTCGATTCCCGGTGATGGCAAGAGGCGCTCAGCTCACTCAGCTGGTCATCCTTCCATATAAAAAAAATGGTTGGTAGATAAATGGGTACCCTGGGTAGCCTAGTAGTTAAGATGGTGGGCTGCTAAATGGGAGGTCGTGAGATCGACTCCTGGAGAAGACTGTAATTTTTTCCCACTCGTGGTTCGGATTCCATGTTAAGCAGTAGAGCTAAGGTAAGGCAACAAGCGTGACCTTCGTCAGAATGAACAATTCGGGCGAAGTAAAACCAAGGTTACCCAAGTATATATATATATATAGTTTACCTACAAAATACAGCTACAGCTATACTTACAGCTACGATATACTCTATCTTATTTATATATGTAGGGGGGGGATGATGATGATGATGATGATGATGATGATGTGTCTGTCTGTCCGTTCTATGTTTGTTTATACACTCCTAAACGGGTAGGGTAATCTGCACCAAATTTCGTATACACACTAAGGGAGAACTAGGGAAGGTTTTGGTAACACACCCACCCATCTCAGCCTCCCTGCTCCTCCTAGGTTGTCTTTCGGGTGGCTTTTGCTGCTCAAGGCACAGCGGGCATTCTTTCTACAAACCTATATATATATATATATATGTAAAAAGTGAACAATGAACAATAGTTTTATGTTGAATGTTCATTTTTACATAGGAAACCAAAATCGCCTAAGCGAGTTTTGGATAGAATTTCGATTTATACTTCTTTATTCATTACTGTATTTCCCTAATTCATCTTAATTCATGTTCTTTCTTGACCGCTATCCTTTATTAATTTTATTACTTATTCATTCATCTACCTATTGTCTACTTATGCCCTATCAACTTATCAGTCTATTTTTACTCGTGTCAATCTATGAAACGCAAAACTTTTGCCTTCGTTCGAAAACGTTCTCGTATTATTTTTTTCATTTTTATTTTTAATTATTTGACCCCGAGGTGAACTCTAGACAATGGTTAGTAAGTTATTATCAGAAATTCCACTCATCACAGCATAATTTGAACGCTTCTAAGATAAAAAAGGTCTCCTTTCGCTTTGATTCGAATTTATAACATTATCATGTGTTATGTTATTATAATATACTGTATTGTTTCTCTGCCTGGCCACTAGTTCGTTATCGGCTTACGTCACATAGTTATCCCCGTTCTCATTACTTGTACTTACTATTTCTACCTAACTGTCATTCAAATTCCGTATTACTTATGTATTACGTTATCATAAATATCGTATTTTCCTCCGCTTTCCTCATCGCTGGCTAATTAGACTTTCAAACTCTGATAACCAACCAGGTTCTAATATTATTTAACATAATTTGGCGTAATTATTGTTAACTATAAATATATAACATTGTTGTTAATCCCCTTTAAATTATAGAACAACGGTTAACTCCCCTTCATTTATCAATGCTATCACCTATTTAGATTATTTCAGTAGTAGATATGTCAATTAACAATTTGCTAAAATTGTAATTAAATGTAATCCTTAATATAATGTAATTGATGTAATGTACTTTAATGAAACTGTAATGAACAATAACTTGTAATGTACTTCAGTGAAACTAATTAAATGTAATGATTTAATTTATAATGTAAGAATATACTTTAATGGAATTGTAATTAAAACAATAATAGTGAATATGAATTAATTGGTAGTTGTAATCCATAATTGTAATCGTAATTGTAATGAACCAAAATTAATACGTACTCAGTCATGTACTCAAAATTGTGCTTATGTGCTAATACGAAATAATATCGCCTCCATAAATGTCGAATCAGCGATACTACTGTTCTTTTTTATTTTTATATTTTTATTCTTTTTAGTTGAAATCATGTGTTTAAAAAGGGGGGAAACTTAACCTTCGATTGTCTCACCCAAACATTAGACTATATTATGCATGTACCATCTTCATTTAAGGCACTTCTAGACCCTCTTCTCATTAGAGATCTTCTCATTAGACTTCTTCAGATTAGATTTTCAGATTAGCACTTCATCGTTGCACTTCATCATTTGTACTTGATATTAGCACCTCATTAGGGGGGGGCAGAGGCCCTTGCCTCCTTAACTTAAGTATTTTTAGATTCCGGCCTGAGCCATGGTCGAAAGAGGTCGAACCTCTACCCCTTGTAATTCAGAGTACCAACTGTAATTTTAAGAAGTAAACCACACTTTAAGAAGTTTTTATCTTTTTCCTTCGAGCCGTGCTCGCTTCAGAACTTAGTCAGAAAAGTCGATAATTATAAAAAGAGAAGAATTAATAAGCAGAAAGAAAAGAATTAAACAGAGTGTCGACCCCCTAAGGCGACCGAAAAGAATTATAGAAAAGTATAAAGAAGAAGCATCCGTTGCAGCCTCCTAACTAGAACCCCCTTCGAATCCGAACCGACTCAGGGCCATAAAGGGGGGGGTTAACAACTGGCGACCCTGCCAGGATAAGAAGAAGAAGATAAGAAAATTCTAAAAAAACTTGCGACCCTATAGCCAGGATAAACAACAACTGGCGACCTACTACCAGGATAAACACATAGAAGAAGAAGAAGATAAGAAGATTCTAAAAAACTGGCGACCCTATACCAGGATAAACACATAGAAGAAGGAAGATAACAAGACTAGACCCTTTAACCAGGATCTTCACGACTCCAGGATTCTTCCAGTCTTCCAGACCCTTTACCAGGATAAGAAGAAGATTTTAACCAGAAGATTTTTAACCAAGAAGATTTTACCCAAGAAGATTTTACCCAAGAAGATTTTTACCCAAGAAGATTTTTACCCAGAAGATTTTTACCCAGAAGATTTTTACCCAGAAGATTTTTACCCAGAAGATTTTTACCCAGAAGATTTTTACCCAGAAGATTTTAGCCAGCAAGACACGTCTTCAGGACACGTCTCAAGGATTTTCCCCATAGAAACTTTTGTTAAGTACATTTTGTTTTTTTGAAGTAATTTATAAACACTTGAAAAGTCCGTATTATTAACAGTTAATATTTAGTATGGAGCCAGAATTTAACACAAAACACAGTGAACATTCAGACACCAGTGATACATTTTTTTTAGTGAAACAGTAAAAGTCACAAAAGTTAAAAGTCACAAAAGTTAATTGTAACAGAGTTAATTGTAACCGAGTTAATTTCAGAGAGAGAATTTCAGTTATTTTCACTGTTATATTCAAGTATAGAATAATTTTATTTTATGTACCGTCGCGCACATTAGAATGAAATATTGTTTACATTTTTTATATTTCTGTTTGCAAATTTTTTTCAATTACTGAATTGAATTGACTTGCAAATTAAGAGAGAGAGAGTTTATAGATTTAGAGAGATACTTGAAGTAATTTTGAAGTCATTTTTTTTTTAAGTCATTTTTTAAGTCATTTTTTTGAAGTCAGTTTTGAAGTCAGAAGGTTGCACCAAGAGGGTCAACCAAACCCCAGAGGTTAATCGTCTCCACTTGATAAAGATCAAGTGCAGTCATTTTCCATTTTTAGTTTCATTTTCAGTTCAGAATACTTGATAAGAGGTCAAGTCAGAAGGTTGCGCCAAAACGGCCAACCGCCCCAGAGATTTATAGAGATACTTGATAAGAGTTCAAGTCAATAGGTTGCATCTAAGAGGGACAACCGCCCCAGAGATTTCAGTTATATTCGAAGTCAGAGTTAGATTCGAAGTCAGAGTTAGATTCGAAGTCAGAGTTAGATTCGAAGTCAGAGTTAGATTCGAAGTCAGAGAGTTATATCTGAAGTCAGACAGTTTTAGCTCAAGTCAGACAGTTTTAGCTGAAGTCAGAGTTTATTTCAAGTCAGAGTTTTACTTGAAGTCAGAGAGATTTATTCCAAGTCATTTTTATTTCAAGTCCCAAGTAGTTTTCAATGCAGTCAATTGAATTCTGAATTCAACTTTTCCTTTGTAATTTAAGAAAATGTAATTTAAGAATTTAATTCAACCTTTTTTTGTGTTTGTGAGAAGAAAATTGACCTATCTGTCTTTTCTTGTCATGCCATGGTTACGTATGTAGATATATAGTTATGTAATTCATTAATTGCCACAAAACCGTTTTTACAATTGTTTGTAACGATTTTGGTAATTATTGTAATGTATATGAGGAACATGCCGTTCGCTCCCGAAAAGATGTAATTGTCAATTTCAAACTTATATCCCCCGCTTAGTCACTCAATTCCCCCGAATGTCGTACTCCAACCTTTGTTTTTTTTTTTAATTTTTATTTTAACACCCCCAACCCCAGTTGAACCCAGTGACAACCGGAGAAATGGTTCAACCATGGTTAATTCCTCTTTAGTACTATGGAACATAACCTCCGTTTATGTTAAGTTGTGTTTTTTATTTTTAAGAATATTATATGTTTAGTTTATTATAGTTTATCATTGATTTCTATTTTCAAACTTTATATTTTTTATATATTTTTTTTTAATTCGATTAATACTGAGTAATTGTCGTAGTCGAATTTAATCTGTGCCTCGAAATTATCAGATACACACTGTGTACCCCATAAACATAAATACCCATTTGACCACAGGTCTATACATCATCCACTGCGTTAATCGATTTGTACCTACAACAGTCAATAAAAATGCATGCACACTATATATACTATATATACAAACCTCATACTCAAATCATTGAATATCACAATAAAACTATTTCATTACGTAAGTGCCAAATATGCGATTTAGTCTTAATCATTTTTTGCATTCAGGCATTTTTGCATTCATGCATTTATACAGTTAATTTAACAATCTGTCTCGAAATTATCAGCTACACACTTTATACCTAGCACACAAAAATACACCCTAGACCACAGGTCTATACATCATCCATTACGTAATTCTATTTTTACCTACACTAGTCAATCAAAATTAGCTTATAGCTTGTATGATTTATATTTTTCCCTCTTACCTATTCATTATGAATATAATTTATCCCACAGAAGAAAAAAATAAAATTTTGTAAAAAAATTTTAACCATATCATTCTTTGTCTAACTTAATTGTTTGTCTAAATTAACGTACTAATCCTTTTATTCTGTTTGTATAAAAGTCGTTTTAATCTTTGATTTTTTTTTAATATTTTGTAAGCAAGTGTCATTTTAAAAATTTGATTACTCTGCATTGTACTCAACTACCCGAACTCATTCTGTATAAAATTTCTATTGTAAAGAATGTCGTCATTACTTACGATGTTATTTTCTCATTTGTATTGTATTAATGGTACCCTATTAAATTATTGTATAAATATCATTTTTAAAAGGGGAGAGTAATGTAAAAAGTGAACAATGAACAATAGTTTTATGTTGAATGTTCATTTTTACATAGGAAACCAAAATCGCCTAAGCGAGTTTTTGGATAGAATTTCGATTTATACTTCTTTATTCATTACTGTATTTCCCTAATTCATCTTAATTCATGTTCTTTCTTGACCGCTATCCTTTATTAATTTTATTACTTATTCATTCATCTACCTATTGTCTACTTATGCCCTATCAACTTATCAGTCTATTTTTACTCGTGTCAATCTATGAAACGCAAAACTTTTGCCTTCGTTCGAAAACGTTCTCGTATTATTTTTTCATTTTTATTTTTAATTATTTGACCTCCCGAGGTGAACTCTAGACAATGGTTAGTAAGTTATTATCAGAAATTCCACTCATCACAGCATAATTTGAACGCTTCTAAGATAAAAAGGTCTCCTTTCGCTTTGATTCGAATTTATAACATTATCATGTGTTATGTTATTATAATATACTGTATTGTTTCTCTGCCTGGCCACTAGTTCGTTATCGGCTTACGTCACATATCCCCGTTCTCATTACTTGTACTTACTATTTCTACCTAACTGTCATTCAAATTCCGTATTACTTATGTATTACGTTATCATAAATATCGTATTTTCCTCCGCTTTCCTCATCGCTGGCTAATTAGACTTTCAAACTCTGATAACCAACCAGGTTCTAATATTATTTAACATAATTTGGCGTAATTATTGTTAACTATAAATATATAACATTGTTGTTAATCCCCTTTAAATTATAGAACAACGGTTAACTCCCCTTCATTTATCAATGGTATCACCTATTTAGATTATTTCAGTAGTAGATATGTCAATTAACAATTTGCTAAAATTGTAATTAAATGTAATCCTTTAATATAATGTAATTGATGTAATGTACTTTAATGAAACTGTAATGAACAATAACTTGTAATGTACTTCAGTGAAACTAATTAAATGTAATGATTTAATTTATAATGTAAGAATATACTTTAATGGAATTGTAATTAAAACAATAATAAGTGAATATGAATTAATTGGTAGTTGTAATCCATAATTGTAATCGTAATTGTAATGAACCAAAATTAATACGTACTCAGTCATGTACTCAAAATTGTGCTTATGTGCTAATACGAAATAATATCGCCTCCATAAATGTCGAATCAGCGATACTACTGTTCTTTTTTTTTTATTTTTTATTCTTTTTAGTTGAAATCATGTGTTTAAAAAGGGGGGAAACTTAACCTTCGATTGTCTCACCCAAACATTAGACTATATTATGCATGTACCATCTTCATTTAAGGCACTTCTAGACCCTCTTCTCATTAGAGATCTTCTCATTAGACTTCTTCAGATTAGATCTTCAGATTAGCACTTCATCGTTGCACTTCATCATTTGTACTTGATATTAGCACCTCATTAGGGGGGGGCAGAGGCCCCTTGCCTCCTTAACTTAAGTATTTTTAGATTCCGGCCTGAGCCATGGTCGAAAGAGGTCGAACCTCTACCCCTTGTAATTCAGAGTACCAACTGTAATTTTTAAGAAGTAAACCACACTTTAAGAAGTTTTTATCTTTTCCTTCGAGCCGTGCTCGCTTCAGAACTTAGTCAGAAAAGTCGATAATTATAAAAAGAGAAGAATTAATAAGCAGAAAGAAAAGAATTAACAGAGTGTCGACCCCCTAAGGCGACCGAAAAGAATTATAGAAAAGTATAAAGAAGAAGCATCCGTTGCAGCCTCCTAACTAGAACCCCCTTCGAATCCGAACCGACTCAGGGCCATAAAGGGGGGGGTTAACAACTGGCGACCCTGCCAGGATAAGAAGAAGAAGATAAGAAAATTCTAAAAAAACTTGCGACCCTATAGCCAGGATAAACAACAACTGGCGACCTACTACCAGGATAAACACATAGAAGAAGAAGAAGATAAGAAGATTCTAAAAAACTGGCGACCCTATACCAGGATAAACACATAGAAGAAGGAAGATAACAAGACTAGACCCTTTAACCAGGATCTTCACGACTCCAGGATTCTTCCAGTCTTCCAGACCCTTTACCAGGATAAGAAGAAGATTTTAACCAGAAGATTTTTAACCAAGAAGATTTTACCAAGAAGATTTTACCCAAGAAGATTTTTACCCTTTTACCAGAAGATTTTACCCAGAAGATTTTTACCAAGAAGATTTACCCAGAAGATTTTTACCAGAAGATTTTTACCCAGAAGATTTTTACCCAGAAGATTTTTACCCAGAAGATTTTACCAGAAGATGTTAGCAGCAAGACACGTCTTCAGGACACGTCTCAAGGATTTTCCCCATAGAAACTTTTGTTAAGTACATTTTGTTTTTTTGAAGTAATTTATAAACACTTGAAAAGTCCGTATTATTAACAGTTAATATTTAGTATGGAGCCAGAATTTAACACAAAAACACAGTGAACATCAGACACCAGTGATACATTTTTTTTTAGTGAAACAGTAAAAGTCACAAAAGTTAAAAGTCACAAAAGTTAATTGTAACAGAGTTAATTGTAACGGAGTTAATTTCAGAGAGAGAATTTCAGTTATTTTCATGTTATATTCAAGTATAGAATAATTTTATTTATGTACCGTCGCGCACATTAGAATGAAATATTGTTTACATTTTTTATATTTCTGTTTGCAAATTTTTTCAATTACTGAATTGAATTGACTTGCAAATTAAGAGAGAGAGAGTTTATAGATTTAGAGAGATACTTGAAGTAATTTTGAAGTCATTTTTTTTAAGTCATTTTTTAAGTCATTTTTTTGAAGTCAGTTTTGAAGTCAGAAGGTTGCACCAAGAGGGTCAACCAAACCCCAGAGGTTAATCGTCTCCACTTGATAAAGATCAAGTGCAGTCATTTTCCATTTTAGTTTCATTTTCAGTTCAGAATACTTGATAAGAGGTCAAGTCAGAAGGTTGCGCCAAAACGGCCAACCGCCCCAGAGATTTATAGAGATACTTGATAAGAGTTCAAGTCAATAGTTGCATCTAAGAGGGACAACCGCCCCAGAGATTTCAGTTATATTCGAAGTCAGAGTTAGATTCGAAGTCAGAGTTAGATTCGAAGTCAGAGTTAGATTCGAAGTCAGAGTTAGATTCGAAGTCAGAGAGTTATATCTGAAGTCAGACAGTTTTAGCTCAAGTCAGACAGTTTTAGCTGAAGTCAGAGTTTATTTCAAGTCAGAGTTTTACTTGAAGTCAGAGAGTTTATTCCAAGTCATTTTTATTTCAAGTCCCAAGTAGTTTTCAATGCAGTCAATTGAATTCTGAATTCACTTTTCCTTTGTAATTTAAGAAAATGTAATTTAAGAATTTAATTCAACCTTTTTTGTGTTTGTGAGAAGAAAATTGACCTATCTGTCTTTCTTGTCATGCCATGGTTACGTATGTAGATATATAGTTATGTAATTCATTAATTGCCACAAAACCGTTTTTACAATTGTTTGAAACGATTTTGGTAATTATTGTAATGTATATGAGGAACATGCCGTTCGCTCCCGAAAAGATGTAATTGTCAATTTCAAACTTATATCCCCCGCTTAGTCACTCAATTCCCCGAATGTCGTACTCCAACCTTTGTTTTTTTTTTTTAATTTTTATTTTAAACCCCCAACCCCAGTTGAACCCAGTGACAACCGGAGAAATGGTTCAAACCATGGTTAATTCCTCTTTAGTACTATGGAACATAACCTCCGTTTATGTTAAGTTGTGTTTTTATTTTTAAGAATTATATGTTTAGTTATTATAGTTTATCATTGATTTCTATTTTCAAACTTATATTTTTTATATATTTTTTTAATTCGATTAATACTGAGTAATTGTCGTAGTCGAATTTAATCTGTGCCTCGAAATTATCAGATACACATGTGTACCCCATAAACATAAATACCCATTTGACCACAGGTCTATACATCATCCACTGCGTTAATCGATTTGTACCTACAACAGTCAATAAAAATGCATGCACACTATATAACTATATATACAAACTCATACTCAAATCATTGAATATCACAATAAAACTATTTCATTACGTAAGTGCCAAATATGCGATTTAGTCTTAATCATTTTTTGCATTCAGGCATTTTGCATTCATGCATTTATACAGTTAATTTAACAATCTGTCTCGAAATTATCAGCTACACACTTTATACCTAGCACACAAAAATACACCCTAGACCACAGGTCTATACATCATCCATTACGTAATTCTATTTTTTACCTACACTAGTCAATCAAAATTAGCTTATAGCTTGTATTGATTTATATTTTCCTCTTACCTATTATTATGAATATAATTTATCCCACAGAAGAAAAAAATAAAATTTTGTAAAAAAATTTTAACCATATCATTCTTTGTCTAACTTAATTGTTTGTCTAAATTAACGTACTAATCCTTTATTCTGTTTGTATAAAAAGTCGTTTTAAATCTTTGATTTTTTTTTAATATTTTGTAAGCAAGTGTCATTTAAAAAATTTGATTACTCTGCATTGTAAACTACCCGAAACTCATTCTGTAAAAATTTCTATTGTAAAGAATGTCGTCATTACTTACGATGTTATTTTCTCATTTGTATTGTATTAATGGTACCCTATTAATTATTGTATAAATATCATTTTTAAAAGGGGAGAGTAATGTAAAAAGTGAACAATGAACAATAGTTTTATGTTGAATGTTCATTTTTACATAGGAAACCAAAATCGCCTAAGCGAGTTTTGGATAGAATTTCGATTTATACTTCTTTATTCATTACTGTATTTCCCTAATTCATCTTAATTCATGTTCTTTCTTACCGCTATCCTTTATTAATTTTATTACTTATTCATTCATCTACCTATTGTCTACTTATGCCCTATCAACTTATCAGTCTATTTTTACTCGTGTCAATCTATGAAACGCAAAACTTTTGCCTTCGTTCGAAAACGTTCTCGTATTATTTTTTTCATTTTTATTTTTAATTATTTGACCTCCCGAGGTGAACTCTAGACAATGGTTAGTAAGTTATTATCAGAAATTCCACTCATCACAGCATAATTTGAACGCTTCTAAGATAAAAAAGGTCTCCTTTCGCTTTGATTCGAATTTATAACATTATCATGTGTTATGTTATTATAATATACTGTATTGTTTCTCTGCCTGGCCACTAGTTCGTTATCGGCTTACGTCACATAGTTATCCCCGTTCTCATTACTTGTACTTACTATTTCTACCTAACTGTCATTCAAATTCCGTATTACTTATGTATTACGTTATCATAAATATCGTATTTTCCTCCGCTTTCCTCATCGCTGGCTAATTAGACTTTCAAACTCTGATAACCAACCAGGTTCTAATATTATTTAACATAATTTGGCGTAATTATTGTTAACTATAAATATATAACTTGTTGTTAATCCCCTTTAAATTATAGAACAACGGTTAACTCCCCTTCATTTATCAATGGTATCACCTATTTAGATTATTTCAGTAGTAGATATGTCAATTAACAATTTGCTAAAATTGTAATTAAATGTAATCCTTTAATATAATGTAATTGATGTAATGTACTTTAATGAAACTGTAATGAACAATAACTTGTAATGTACTTCAGTGAAACTAATTAAATGTAATGATTTAATTTATAATGTAAGAATATACTTTAATGGAATTGTAATTAAAACAATAATAAGTGAATATGAATTAATTGGTAGTTGTAATCCATAATTGTAATCGTAATTGTAATGACCAAAATTAATACGTACTCAGTCATGTACTCAAAATTGTGCTTATGTGCTAATACGAAATAATATCGCCTCCATAAATGTCGAATCAGCGATACTACTGTTCTTTTTTATTTTTATATTTTTTATTCTTTTTAGTTGAAATCATGTGTTTAAAAAGGGGGGAAACTTAACCTTCGATTGTCTCACCCAAACATTAGACTATATTATGCATGTACCATCTTCATTTAAGGCACTTCTAACCCTCTTCTCATTAGAGATCTTCTCATTAGACTTCTTCAGATTAGATCTTCAGATTAGCACTTCATCGTTGCACTTCATCATTTGTACTTGATATTAGCACCTCATTAGGGGGGGGCAGAGGCCCCTTGCCTCCTTAACTTAAGTATTTTTAGATTCCGGCCTGAGCATGGTCGAAAGAGGTCGAACCTCTACCCCTTGTAATTCAGAGTACCAACTGTAATTTTTAAGAAGTAAACACACTTTAAGAAGTTTTTATCTTTTTCCTTCGAGCCGTGCTCGCTTCAGAACTTAGTCAGAAAAGTCGATAATTATAAAAAGAGAAGAATTAATAAGCAGAAAGAAAAGAATTAACAGAGTGTCGACCCCCTAAGGCGACCGAAAAGAATTATAGAAAAGTATAAAGAAGAAGCATCCGTTGCAGCCTCCTAACTAGAACCCCCTTCGAATCCGAACCGACTCAGGGCCATAAAGGGGGGGGTTAACAACTGGCGACCCTGCCAGGATAAGAAGAAGAAGATAAGAAAATTCTAAAAAAACTTGCGACCCTATAGCCAGGATAAACAACAACTGGCGACCTACTACCAGGATAACACATAGAAGAAGAAGAAGATAAGAAGATTCTAAAAAACTGGCGACCCTATACCAGGATAAACCATAGAAGAAGGAAGATAACAAGACTAGACCCTTTAACCAGATCTTCACGACTCCAGGATTCTTCCAGTCTTCCGACCCTTTACCAGGATAAGAAGAAGATTTTAACCAGAAGATTTTTAACCAAGAAGATTTTACCCAAGAAGATTTTACCAAGAAGATTTTTACCCAAGAAGATTTTTACCCAGAAGATTTTACCCGAAATTTTTACCCAGAAGATTTTTACCCAGACGATTTTTACCCAGAAGATTTTTACCCAGAAGATTTTTACCCAGAAGATTTTAGCCAGCAAGACACGTCTTCAGGACACGTCTCAAGGATTTTCCCCATAGAAACTTTTGTTAAGTACATTTTGTTTTTTGAAGTAATTTATAAACACTTGAAAAGTCCGTATTATTAACAGTTAATATTTAGTATGGAGCCAGAATTTAACACAAAACACAGTGAACATTCAGACACCAGTGATACCTTTTTTTTAGTGAAACAGTAAAGTCACAAAAGTTAAAAGTCACAAAAGTTAATTGTAACAGAGTTAATTGTAACCGAGTTAATTTCAGAGAGAGAATTTCAGTTTATTTTCACTGTTATATTCAAGTATAGAATAATTTTATTTATGTACCGTCGCGCACATTAGAATGAAATATTGTTTACATTTTTTATATTTCTGTTTGCAAATTTTTTTCAATTACTGAATTGAATTGACTTGCAAATTAAGAGAGAGAGAGTTTATAGATTTAGAGAGATTACTTGAAGTAATTTTGAAGTCATTTTTTTTTAAGTCATTTTTTTAAGTCATTTTTTTGAAGTCAGTTTTGAAGTCAGAAGGTTGCACCAAGAGGGTCAACCAAACCCAGAGGTTAATCGTCTCCACTTGATAAAGATCAAGTGCAGTCATTTTCCATTTTTAGTTTCATTTTCAGTTCAGAATACTTGATAAGAGTCAAGTCAGAAGGTTGCGCCAAAACGGCCAACCGCCCCAGAGATTTATAGAGATACTTGATAAGAGTTCAAGTCAATAGGTTGCATCTAAGAGGGACAACCGCCCCAGAGATTTCAGTTATATTCGAAGTCAGAGTTAGATTCGAAGTCAGAGTTAGATTCGAAGTCAGAGTTAGATTCGAAGTCAGAGTTAGATTCGAAGTCAGAGAGTTATATCTGAAGTCAGACAGTTTTAGCTCAAGTCAGACAGTTTTAGCTGAAGTCAGAGTTTATTTCAAGTCAGAGTTTTACTTGAAGTCAGAGAGATTTATTCCAAGTCATTTTTATTTCAAGTCCAAGTAGTTTTCAATGCAGTCAATTGAATTCTGAATTCAACTTTTCCTTTGTAATTTAAGAAAATGTAATTTAAGAATTTAATTCACTTTTTTGTGTTTGTGAGAAGAAAATTGACCTATCTGTCTTTTCTTGTCATGCCATGGTTACGTAATGTAGATATATAGTTATGTAATTCATTAATTGCCACAAAACCGTTTTTACAAATTGTTTGTAACGATTTTGGTAATTATTGTAATGTATATGAGAACATGCCGTTCGCTCCCGAAAAGATGTAATTGTCAATTTCAAACTTATATCCCCCGCTTAGTCACTCAATTCCCCCGAATGTCGTACTCCAACCTTTGTTTTTTTTTTTTAATTTTTATTTTAACAACCCCCAACCAGTTGAACCCAGTGACAACCGGAGAAATGGTTCACCATGGTTATTCCTCTTTAGTACTATGGAACATAACCTCCGTTTATGTTAAGTTGTGTTTTTTATTTTTAAGAATATTATATGTTTAAGTTTATTTATAGTTTATCATTGATTTCTATTTCAAACTTTATATTTTTTATATATTTTTTTTTTAATTCGATTAATACCTGAGTAATTGTCGTAGTCGAATTTAATCTGTGCCTCGAAATTATCAGATACACACTGTGTACCCCATAAACATAAATACCCATTTGACCACAGGTCTATACATCATCCACTGCGTTAATCGATTTGTACCTACAACAGTCAATAAAAATGCATGCACACTATATATACTATATATACAAACCTCATACTCAAATCATTGAATATCACAATAAAACTATTTCATTACGTAAGTGCCAAATATGCGATTTAGTCTTAATCATTTTTTGCATTCAGGCATTTTTGCATTCATGCATTTATACAGTTAATTTAACAATCTGTCTCGAAATTATCAGCTACACACTTTATACCTAGCACACAAAAATACACCCTAGACCACAGGTCTATACATCATCCATTACGTAATTCTATTTTTACCTACACTAGTCAATCAAAATTAGCTTATAGCTTGTATGATTTATATTTTTCCCTCTTACCTATTCATTATGAATATAATTTATCCCACAGAAGAAAAAAATAAAATTTTGTAAAAAAAATTTTAACCATATCATTCTTTGTCTAACTTAATTGTTTGTCTAAATTAACGTACTAATCCTTTTATTCTGTTTGTATAAAAGTCGTTTTAATCTTTGATTTTTTTTTAATATTTTGTAAGCAAGTGTCATTTTAAAAATTTGATTACTCTGCATTGTACTCAACTACCCGAACTCATTCTGTATAAAATTTCTATTGTAAAGAATGTCGTCATTACTTACGATGTTATTTTCTCATTTGTATTGTATTAATGGTACCCTATTAAATTATTGTATAAATATCATTTTTAAAAGGGGAGAGTAATGTAAAAAGTGAACAATGAACAATAGTTTTATGTTGAATGTTCATTTTTACATAGGAAACCAAAATCGCCTAAGCGAGTTTTTGGATAGAATTTCGATTTATACTTCTTTATTCATTACTGTATTTCCCTAATTCATCTTAATTCATGTTCTTTCTTGACCGCTATCCTTTATTAATTTTATTACTTATTCATTCATCTACCTATTGTCTACTTATGCCCTATCAACTTATCAGTCTATTTTTACTCGTGTCAATCTATGAAACGCAAAACTTTTGCCTTCGTTCGAAAACGTTCTCGTATTATTTTTTTCATTTTTATTTTTAATTATTTGACCTCCCGAGGTGAACTCTAGACAATGGTTAGTAAGTTATTATCAGAAATTCCACTCATCACAGCATAATTTGAACGCTTCTAAGATAAAAAAGGTCTCCTTTCGCTTTGATTCGAATTTATAACATTATCATGTGTTATGTTATTATAATATACTGTATTGTTTCTCTGCCTGGCCACTAGTTCGTTATCGGCTTACGTCACATAGTTATCCCCGTTCTCATTACTTGTACTTACTATTTCTACCTAACTGTCATTCAAATTCCGTATTACTTATGTATTACGTTATCATAAATATCGTATTTTCCTCCGCTTTCCTCATCGCTGGCTAATTAGACTTTCAAACTCTGATAACCAACCAGGTTCTAATATTATTTAACATAATTTGGCGTAATTATTGTTAACTATAAATATATAACATTGTTGTTAATCCCCTTTAAATTATAGAACAACGGTTAACTCCCCTTCATTTATCAATGGTATCACCTATTTAGATTATTTCAGTAGTAGATATGTCAATTAACAATTTGCTAAAATTGTAATTAAATGTAATCCTTTAATATAATGTAATTGATGTAATGTACTTTAATGAAACTGTAATGAACAATAACTTGTAATGTACTTCAGTGAAACTAATTAAATGTAATGATTTAATTTATAATGTAAGAATATACTTTAATGGAATTGTAATTAAAACAATAATAAGTGAATATGAATTAATTGGTAGTTGTAATCCATAATTGTAATCGTAATTGTAATGAACCAAAATTAATACGTACTCAGTCATGTACTCAAAATTGTGCTTATGTGCTAATACGAAATAATATCGCCTCCATAAATGTCGAATCAGCGATACTACTGTTCTTTTTTATTTTTATATTTTTTATTCTTTTTAGTTGAAATCATGTGTTTAAAAAGGGGGGAAACTTAACCTTCGATTGTCTCACCCAAACATTAGACTATATTATGCATGTACCATCTTCATTTAAGGCACTTCTAGACCCTCTTCTCATTAGAGATCTTCTCATTAGACTTCTTCAGATTAGATCTTCAGATTAGCACTTCATCGTTGCACTTCATCATTTGTACTTGATATTAGCACCTCATTAGGGGGGGGCAGAGGCCCCTTGCCTCCTTAACTTAAGTATTTTTAGATTCCGGCCTGAGCCATGGTCGAAAGAGGTCGAACCTCTACCCCTTGTAATTCAGAGTACCAACTGTAATTTTTAAGAAGTAAACCACACTTTAAGAAGTTTTTATCTTTTTCCTTCGAGCCGTGCTCGCTTCAGAACTTAGTCAGAAAAGTCGATAATTATAAAAAGAGAAGAATTAATAAGCAGAAAGAAAAGAATTAACAGAGTGTCGACCCCCTAAGGCGACCGAAAAGAATTATAGAAAAGTATAAAGAAGAAGCATCCGTTGCAGCCTCCTAACTAGAACCCCCTTCGAATCCGAACCGACTCAGGGCCATAAAGGGGGGGGTTAACAACTGGCGACCCTGCCAGGATAAGAAGAAGAAGATAAGAAAATTCTAAAAAAACTTGCGACCCTATAGCCAGGATAAACAACAACTGGCGACCTACTACCAGGATAAACACATAGAAGAAGAAGAAGATAAGAAGATTCTAAAAAACTGGCGACCCTATACCAGGATAAACACATAGAAGAAGGAAGATAACAAGACTAGACCCTTTAACCAGGATCTTCACGACTCCAGGATTCTTCCAGTCTTCCAGACCCTTTACCAGGATAAGAAGAAGATTTTAACCAGAAGATTTTTAACCAAGAAGATTTTACCCAAGAAGATTTTACCCAAGAAGATTTTTACCCAAGAAGATTTTTACCCAGAAGATTTTTACCCAGAAGATTTTTACCCAGAAGATTTTTACCCAGAAGATTTTTACCCAGAAGATTTTTACCCAGAAGATTTTTACCCAGAAGATTTTAGCCAGCAAGACACGTCTTCAGGACACGTCTCAAGGATTTTCCCCATAGAAACTTTTGTTAAGTACATTTTGTTTTTTGAAGTAATTTATAAACACTTGAAAAGTCCGTATTATTAACAGTTAATATTTAGTATGGAGCCAGAATTTAACACAAAACACAGTGAACATTCAGACACCAGTGATACATTTTTTTTTAGTGAAACAGTAAAAGTCACAAAAGTTAAAAGTCACAAAAGTTAATTGTAACAGAGTTAATTGTAACCGAGTTAATTTCAGAGAGAGAATTTCAGTTATTTTCACTGTTATATTCAAGTATAGAATAATTTTATTTTATGTACCGTCGCGCACATTAGAATGAAATATTGTTTACATTTTTTATATTTCTGTTTGCAAATTTTTTTCAATTACTGAATTGAATTGACTTGCAAATTAAGAGAGAGAGAGTTTATAGATTTAGAGAGATACTTGAAGTAATTTTGAAGTCATTTTTTTTTTAAGTCATTTTTTAAGTCATTTTTTTGAAGTCAGTTTTGAAGTCAGAAGGTTGCACCAAGAGGGTCAACCAAACCCCAGAGGTTAATCGTCTCCACTTGATAAAGATCAAGTGCAGTCATTTTCCATTTTTAGTTTCATTTTCAGTTCAGAATACTTGATAAGAGGTCAAGTCAGAAGGTTGCGCCAAAACGGCCAACCGCCCCAGAGATTTATAGAGATACTTGATAAGAGTTCAAGTCAATAGGTTGCATCTAAGAGGGACAACCGCCCCAGAGATTTCAGTTATATTCGAAGTCAGAGTTAGATTCGAAGTCAGAGTTAGATTCGAAGTCAGAGTTAGATTCGAAGTCAGAGTTAGATTCGAAGTCAGAGAGTTATATCTGAAGTCAGACAGTTTTAGCTCAAGTCAGACAGTTTTAGCTGAAGTCAGAGTTTATTTCAAGTCAGAGTTTTACTTGAAGTCAGAGAGATTTATTCCAAGTCATTTTTATTTCAAGTCCCAAGTAGTTTTCAATGCAGTCAATTGAATTCTGAATTCAACTTTTCCTTTGTAATTTAAGAAAATGTAATTTAAGAATTTAATTCAACCTTTTTTTGTGTTTGTGAGAAGAAAATTGACCTATCTGTCTTTTCTTGTCATGCCATGGTTACGTATGTAGATATATAGTTATGTAATTCATTAATTGCCACAAAACCGTTTTTACAATTGTTTGTAACGATTTTGGTAATTATTGTAATGTATATGAGGAACATGCCGTTCGCTCCCGAAAAGATGTAATTGTCAATTTCAAACTTATATCCCCCGCTTAGTCACTCAATTCCCCCGAATGTCGTACTCCAACCTTTGTTTTTTTTTTAATTTTTATTTTAACACCCCCAACCCCAGTTGAACCCAGTGACAACCGGAGAAATGGTTCAACCATGGTTAATTCCTCTTTAGTACTATGGAACATAACCTCCGTTTATGTTAAGTTGTGTTTTTTATTTTTAAGAATATTATATGTTTAGTTTATTATAGTTTATCATTGATTTCTATTTTCAAACTTTATATTTTTTATATATTTTTTTTTAATTCGATTAATACTGAGTAATTGTCGTAGTCGAATTTAATCTGTGCCTCGAAATTATCAGATACACACTGTGTACCCCATAAACATAAATACCCATTTGACCACAGGTCTATACATCATCCACTGCGTTAATCGATTTGTACCTACAACAGTCAATAAAAATGCATGCACACTATATATACTATATATACAAACCTCATACTCAAATCATTGAATATCACAATAAAACTATTTCATTACGTAAGTGCCAAATATGCGATTTAGTCTTAATCATTTTTTGCATTCAGGCATTTTTGCATTCATGCATTTATACAGTTAATTTAACAATCTGTCTCGAAATTATCAGCTACACACTTTATACCTAGCACACAAAAATACACCCTAGACCACAGGTCTATACATCATCCATTACGTAATTCTATTTTTACCTACACTAGTCAATCAAAATTAGCTTATAGCTTGTATGATTTATATTTTTCCCTCTTACCTATTCATTATGAATATAATTTATCCCACAGAAGAAAAAAATAAAATTTTGTAAAAAAAATTTTAACCATATCATTCTTTGTCTAACTTAATTGTTTGTCTAAATTAACGTACTAATCCTTTTATTCTGTTTGTATAAAAGTCGTTTTAATCTTTGATTTTTTTTTAATATTTTGTAAGCAAGTGTCATTTTAAAAATTTGATTACTCTGCATTGTACTCAACTACCCGAACTCATTCTGTATAAAATTTCTATTGTAAAGAATGTCGTCATTACTTACGATGTTATTTTCTCATTTGTATTGTATTAATGGTACCCTATTAAATTATTGTATAAATATCATTTTTAAAAGGGGAGAGTAATGTAAAAAGTGAACAATGAACAATAGTTTTATGTTGAATGTTCATTTTTACATAGGAAACCAAAATCGCCTAAGCGAGTTTTTGGATAGAATTTCGATTTATACTTCTTTATTCATTACTGTATTTCCCTAATTCATCTTAATTCATGTTCTTTCTTGACCGCTATCCTTTATTAATTTTATTACTTATTCATTCATCTACCTATTGTCTACTTATGCCCTATCAACTTATCAGTCTATTTTTACTCGTGTCAATCTATGAAACGCAAAACTTTTGCCTTCGTTCGAAAACGTTCTCGTATTATTTTTTTCATTTTTATTTTTAATTATTTGACCTCCCGAGGTGAACTCTAGACAATGGTTAGTAAGTTATTATCAGAAATTCCACTCATCACAGCATAATTTGAACGCTTCTAAGATAAAAAAGGTCTCCTTTCGCTTTGATTCGAATTTATAACATTATCATGTGTTATGTTATTATAATATACTGTATTGTTTCTCTGCCTGGCCACTAGTTCGTTATCGGCTTACGTCACATAGTTATCCCCGTTCTCATTACTTGTACTTACTATTTCTACCTAACTGTCATTCAAATTCCGTATTACTTATGTATTACGTTATCATAAATATCGTATTTTCCTCCGCTTTCCTCATCGCTGGCTAATTAGACTTTCAAACTCTGATAACCAACCAGGTTCTAATATTATTTAACATAATTTGGCGTAATTATTGTTAACTATAAATATATAACATTGTTGTTAATCCCCTTTAAATTATAGAACAACGGTTAACTCCCCTTCATTTATCAATGGTATCACCTATTTAGATTATTTCAGTAGTAGATATGTCAATTAACAATTTGCTAAAATTGTAATTAAATGTAATCCTTTAATATAATGTAATTGATGTAATGTACTTTAATGAAACTGTAATGAACAATAACTTGTAATGTACTTCAGTGAAACTAATTAAATGTAATGATTTAATTTATAATGTAAGAATATACTTTAATGGAATTGTAATTAAAACAATAATAAGTGAATATGAATTAATTGGTAGTTGTAATCCATAATTGTAATCGTAATTGTAATGAACCAAAATTAATACGTACTCAGTCATGTACTCAAAATTGTGCTTATGTGCTAATACGAAATAATATCGCCTCCATAAATGTCGAATCAGCGATACTACTGTTCTTTTTTATTTTTTATTTTTTATTCTTTTTAGTTGAAATCATGTGTTTAAAAAGGGGGGAAACTTAACCTTCGATTGTCTCACCCAAACATTAGACTATATTATGCATGTACCATCTTCATTTAAGGCACTTCTAGACCCTCTTCTCATTAGAGATCTTCTCATTAGACTTCTTCAGATTAGATCTTCAGATTAGCACTTCATCGTTGCACTTCATCATTTGTACTTGATATTAGCACCTCATTAGGGGGGGGCAGAGGCCCCTTGCCTCCTTAACTTAAGTATTTTTAGATTCCGGCCTGAGCCATGGTCGAAAGAGGTCGAACCTCTACCCCTTGTAATTCAGAGTACCAACTGTAATTTTTAAGAAGTAAACCACACTTTAAGAAGTTTTTATCTTTTTCCTTCGAGCCGTGCTCGCTTCAGAACTTAGTCAGAAAAGTCGATAATTATAAAAAGGAAGAATTAATAAGCAGAAAGAAAAGAATTAACAGAGTGTCGACCCCCTAAGGCGACCGAAAAGAATTATAGAAAAGTATAAAGAAGAAGCATCCGTTGCAGCCTCCTAACTAGAACCCCCTTCGAATCCGAACCGACTCAGGGCCATAAAGGGGGGGGTTAACAACTGGCGACCCTGCCAGGATAAGAAGAAGAAGATAAGAAAATTCTAAAAAAACTTGCGACCCTATAGCCAGGATAAACAACAACTGGCGACCTACTACCAGGATAAACACATAGAAGAAGAAGAAGATAAGAAGATTCTAAAAAACTGGCGACCCTATACCAGGATAAACACATAGAAGAAGGAAGATAACAAGACTAGACCCTTTAACCAGGATCTTCACGACTCCAGGATTCTTCCAGTCTTCCAGACCCTTTACCAGGATAAGAAGAAGATTTTAACCAGAAGATTTTTAACCAAGAAGATTTTACCCAAGAAGATTTTACCCAAAAGAAGAAGATTTTTACCCAGAAGATTTTTACCCAGAAGATTTTTACCCAGAAGATTTTTACCCAGAAGATTTTTACCCAGAAGATTTTAGCCAGCAAGACACGTCTTCAGGACACGTCTCAAGGATTTTCCCCATAGAAACTTTTGTTAAGTACATTTTGTTTTTTGAAGTAATTTATAAACACTTGAAAAGTCCGTATTATTAACAGTTAATATTTAGTATGGAGCCAGAATTTAACACAAAACACAGTGAACATTCAGACACCAGTGATACATTTTTTTTTAGTGAAACAGTAAAAGTCACAAAAGTTAAAAGTCACAAAAGTTAATTGTAACAGAGTTAATTGTAACCGAGTTAATTTCAGAGAGAGAATTTCAGTTATTTTCACTGTTATATTCAAGTATAGAATAATTTTATTTTATGTACCGTCGCGCACATTAGAATGAAATATTGTTTACATTTTTTATATTTCTGTTTGCAAATTTTTTTCAATTACTGAATTGAATTGACTTGCAAATTAAGAGAGAGAGAGTTTATAGATTTAGAGAGATACTTGAAGTAATTTTGAAGTCATTTTTTTTTTAAGTCATTTTTTAAGTCATTTTTTTGAAGTCAGTTTTGAAGTCAGAAGGTTGCACCAAGAGGGTCAACCAAACCCCAGAGGTTAATCGTCTCCACTTGATAAAGATCAAGTGCAGTCATTTTCCATTTTTAGTTTCATTTTCAGTTCAGAATACTTGATAAGAGGTCAAGTCAGAAGGTTGCGCCAAAACGGCCAACCGCCCCAGAGATTTATAGAGATACTTGATAAGAGTTCAAGTCAATAGGTTGCATCTAAGAGGGACAACCGCCCCAGAGATTTCAGTTATATTCGAAGTCAGTTAGATTCGAAGTCAGAGTTAGATTCGAAGTCAGAGTTAGATTCGAAGTCAGAGTTAGATTCGATCTGAAGTCAGACAGTTTTAGCTCAAGTCAGACAGTTTTAGCTGAAGTCAGAGTTTATTTCAAGTCAGAGTTTTACTTGAAGTCAGAGAGATTTATTCCAAGTCATTTTTATTTCAAGTCCCAAGTAGTTTTCAATGCAGTCAATTGAATTCTGAATTCAACTTTTCCTTTGTAATTTAAGAAAATGTAATTTAAGAATTTAATTCAACCTTTTTTTGTGTTTGTGAGAAGAAAATTGACCTATCTGTCTTTTCTTGTCATGCCATGGTTACGTATGTAGATATATAGTTATGTAATTCATTAATTGCCACAAAACCGTTTTTACAATTGTTTGTAACGATTTTGGTAATTATTGTAATGTATATGAGGAACATGCCGTTCGCTCCCGAAAAGATGTAATTGTCAATTTCAAACTTATATCCCCCGCTTAGTCACTCAATTCCCCCGAATGTCGTACTCCAACCTTTGTTTTTTTTTTAATTTTTATTTTAACACCCCCAACCCCAGTTGAACCCAGTGACAACCGGAGAAATGGTTCAACCATGGTTAATTCCTCTTTAGTACTATGGAACATAACCTCCGTTTATGTTAAGTTGTGTTTTTTATTTTTAAGAATATTATATGTTTAGTTTATTATAGTTTATCATTGATTTCTATTTTCAAACTTTATATTTTTTATATATTTTTTTTTTAATTCGATTAATACTGAGTAATTGTCGTAGTCGAATTTAATCTGTGCCTCGAAATTATCAGATACACACTGTGTACCCCATAAACATAAATACCCATTTGACCACAGGTCTATACATCATCCACTGCGTTAATCGATTTGTACCTACAACAGTCAATAAAAATGCATGCACACTATATATACTATATATACAAACCTCATACTCAAATCATTGAATATCACAATAAAACTATTTCATTACGTAAGTGCCAAATATGCGATTTAGTCTTAATCATTTTTTGCATTCAGGCATTTTTGCATTCATGCATTTATACAGTTAATTTAACAATCTGTCTCGAAATTATCAGCTACACACTTTATACCTAGCACACAAAAATACACCCTAGACCACAGGTCTATACATCATCCATTACGTAATTCTATTTTTACCTACACTAGTCAATCAAAATTAGCTTATAGCTTGTATGATTTATATTTTTCCCTCTTACCTATTCATTATGAATATAATTTATCCCACAGAAGAAAAAAATAAAATTTTGTAAAAAAATTTTAACCATATCATTCTTTGTCTAACTTAATTGTTTGTCTAAATTAACGTACTAATCCTTTTATTCTGTTTGTATAAAAGTCGTTTTAATCTTTGATTTTTTTTAATATTTTGTAAGCAAGTGTCATTTTAAAAATTTGATTACTCTGCATTGTACTCAACTACCCGAACTCATTCTGTATAAAATTTCTATTGTAAAGAATGTCGTCATTACTTACGATGTTATTTTCTCATTTGTATTGTATTAATGGTACCCTATTAAATTATTGTATAAATATCATTTTTAAAAGGGGAGAGTAATGTAAAAAGTGAACAATGAACAATAGTTTTATGTTGAATGTTCATTTTTACATAGGAAACCAAAATCGCCTAAGCGAGTTTTTGGATAGAATTTCGATTTATACTTCTTTATTCATTACTGTATTTCCCTAATTCATCTTAATTCATGTTCTTTCTTGACCGCTATCCTTTATTAATTTTATTACTTATTCATTCATCTACCTATTGTCTACTTATGCCCTATCAACTTATCAGTCTATTTTTACTCGTGTCAATCTATGAAACGCAAAACTTTTGCCTTCGTTCGAAAACGTTCTCGTATTATTTTTTTCATTTTTATTTTTAATTATTTGACCTCCCGAGGTGAACTCTAGACAATGGTTAGTAAGTTATTATCAGAAATTCCACTCATCACAGCATAATTTGAACGCTTCTAAGATAAAAAAGGTCTCCTTTCGCTTTGATTCGAATTTATAACATTATCATGTGTTATGTTATTATAATATACTGTATTGTTTCTCTGCCTGGCCACTAGTTCGTTATCGGCTTACGTCACATAGTTATCCCCGTTCTCATTACTTGTACTTACTATTTCTACCTAACTGTCATTCAAATTCCGTATTACTTATGTATTACGTTATCATAAATATCGTATTTTCCTCCGCTTTCCTCATCGCTGGCTAATTAGACTTTCAAACTCTGATAACCAACCAGGTTCTAATATTATTTAACATAATTTGGCGTAATTATTGTTAACTATAAATATATAACATTGTTGTTAATCCCCTTTAAATTATAGAACAACGGTTAACTCCCCTTCATTTATCAATGGTATCACCTATTTAGATTATTTCAGTAGTAGATATGTCAATTAACAATTTGCTAAAATTGTAATTAAATGTAATCCTTTAATATAATGTAATTGATGTAATGTACTTTAATGAAACTGTAATGAACAATAACTTGTAATGTACTTCAGTGAAACTAATTAAATGTAATGATTTAATTTATAATGTAAGAATATACTTTAATGGAATTGTAATTAAAACAATAATAAGTGAATATGAATTAATTGGTAGTTGTAATCCATAATTGTAATCGTAATTGTAATGAACCAAAATTAATACGTACTCAGTCATGTACTCAAAATTGTGCTTATGTGCTAATACGAAATAATATCGCCTCCATAAATGTCGAATCAGCGATACTACTGTTCTTTTTTATTTTTATATTTTTTATTCTTTTTAGTTGAAATCATGTGTTTAAAAAGGGGGGAAACTTAACCTTCGATTGTCTCACCCAAACATTAGACTATATTATGCATGTACCATCTTCATTTAAGGCACTTCTAGACCCTCTTCTCATTAGAGATCTTCTCATTAGACTTCTTCAGATTAGATCTTCAGATTAGCACTTCATCGTTGCACTTCATCATTTGTACTTGATATTAGCACCTCATTAGGGGGGGGCAGAGGCCCCTTGCCTCCTTAACTTAAGTATTTTTAGATTCCGGCCTGAGCCATGGTCGAAAGAGGTCGAACCTCTACCCCTTGTAATTCAGAGTACCAACTGTAATTTTTAAGAAGTAAACCACACTTTAAGAAGTTTTTATCTTTTTCCTTCGAGCCGTGCTCGCTTCAGAACTTAGTCAGAAAAGTCGATAATTATAAAAAGAGAAGAATTAATAAGCAGAAAGAAAAGAATTAACAGAGTGTCGACCCCCTAAGGCGACCGAAAAGAATTATAGAAAAGTATAAAGAAGAAGCATCCGTTGCAGCCTCCTAACTAGAACCCCCTTCGAATCCGAACCGACTCAGGGCCATAAAGGGGGGGGTTAACAACTGGCGACCCTGCCAGGATAAGAAGAAGAAGATAAGAAAATTCTAAAAAAACTTGCGACCCTATAGCCAGGATAAACAACAACTGGCGACCTACTACCAGGATAAACACATAGAAGAAGAAGAAGATAAGAAGATTCTAAAAAACTGGCGACCCTATACCAGGATAAACACATAGAAGAAGGAAGATAACAAGACTAGACCCTTTAACCAGGATCTTCACGACTCCAGGATTCTTCCAGTCTTCCAGACCCTTTACCAGGATAAGAAGAAGATTTTAACCAGAAGATTTTTAACCAAGAAGATTTTACCCAAGAAGATTTTACCCAAGAAGATTTTTACCCAAGAAGATTTTTACCCAGAAGATTTTTACCCAGAAGATTTTTACCCAGAAGATTTTTACCCAGAAGATTTTTACCCAGAAGATTTTTACCCAGAAGATTTTTACCCAGAAGATTTTAGCCAGCAAGACACGTCTTCAGGACACGTCTCAAGGATTTTCCCCATAGAAACTTTTGTTAAGTACATTTTGTTTTTTGAAGTAATTTATAAACACTTGAAAAGTCCGTATTATTAACAGTTAATATTTAGTATGGAGCCAGAATTTAACACAAAACACAGTGAACATTCAGACACCAGTGATACATTTTTTTTTAGTGAAACAGTAAAAGTCACAAAAGTTAAAAGTCACAAAAGTTAATTGTAACAGAGTTAATTGTAACCGAGTTAATTTCAGAGAGAGAATTTCAGTTATTTTCACTGTTATATTCAAGTATAGAATAATTTTATTTTATGTACCGTCGCGCACATTAGAATGAAATATTGTTTACATTTTTTATATTTCTGTTTGCAAATTTTTTTCAATTACTGAATTGAATTGACTTGCAAATTAAGAGAGAGAGAGTTTATAGATTTAGAGAGATACTTGAAGTAATTTTGAAGTCATTTTTTTTTTAAGTCATTTTTTAAGTCATTTTTTTGAAGTCAGTTTTGAAGTCAGAAGGTTGCACCAAGAGGGTCAACCAAACCCCAGAGGTTAATCGTCTCCACTTGATAAAGATCAAGTGCAGTCATTTTCCATTTTTAGTTTCATTTTCAGTTCAGAATACTTGATAAGAGGTCAAGTCAGAAGGTTGCGCCAAAACGGCCAACCGCCCCAGAGATTTATAGAGATACTTGATAAGAGTTCAAGTCAATAGGTTGCATCTAAGAGGGACAACCGCCCCAGAGATTTCAGTTATATTCGAAGTCAGAGTTAGATTCGAAGTCAGAGTTAGATTCGAAGTCAGAGTTAGATTCGAAGTCAGAGTTAGATTCGAAGTCAGAGAGTTATATCTGAAGTCAGACAGTTTTAGCTCAAGTCAGACAGTTTTAGCTGAAGTCAGAGTTTATTTCAAGTCAGAGTTTTACTTGAAGTCAGAGAGATTTATTCCAAGTCATTTTTATTTCAAGTCCCAAGTAGTTTTCAATGCAGTCAATTGAATTCTGAATTCAACTTTTCCTTTGTAATTTAAGAAAATGTAATTTAAGAATTTAATTCAACCTTTTTTTGTGTTTGTGAGAAGAAAATTGACCTATCTGTCTTTTCTTGTCATGCCATGGTTACGTATGTAGATATATAGTTATGTAATTCATTAATTGCCACAAAACCGTTTTTACAATTGTTTGTAACGATTTTGGTAATTATTGTAATGTATATGAGGAACATGCCGTTCGCTCCCGAAAAGATGTAATTGTCAATTTCAAACTTATATCCCCCGCTTAGTCACTCAATTCCCCCGAATGTCGTACTCCAACCTTTGTTTTTTTTTTAATTTTTATTTTAACACCCCCAACCCCAGTTGAACCCAGTGACAACCGGAGAAATGGTTCAACCATGGTTAATTCCTCTTTAGTACTATGGAACATAACCTCCGTTTATGTTAAGTTGTGTTTTTTATTTTTAAGAATATTATATGTTTAGTTTATTATAGTTTATCATTGATTTCTATTTTCAAACTTTATATTTTTTATATATTTTTTTTTTAATTCGATTAATACTGAGTAATTGTCGTAGTCGAATTTAATCTGTGCCTCGAAATTATCAGATACACACTGTGTACCCCATAAACATAAATACCCATTTGACCACAGGTCTATACATCATCCACTGCGTTAATCGATTTGTACCTACAACAGTCAATAAAAATGCATGCACACTATATATACTATATATACAAACCTCATACTCAAATCATTGAATATCACAATAAAACTATTTCATTACGTAAGTGCCAAATATGCGATTTAGTCTTAATCATTTTTTGCATTCAGGCATTTTTGCATTCATGCATTTATACAGTTAATTTAACAATCTGTCTCGAAATTATCAGCTACACACTTTATACCTAGCACACAAAAATACACCCTAGACCACAGGTCTATACATCATCCATTACGTAATTCTATTTTTACCTACACTAGTCAATCAAAATTAGCTTATAGCTTGTATGATTTATATTTTTCCCTCTTACCTATTCATTATGAATATAATTTATCCCACAGAAGAAAAAAATAAAATTTTGTAAAAAAAATTTTAACCATATCATTCTTTGTCTAACTTAATTGTTTGTCTAAATTAACGTACTAATCCTTTTATTCTGTTTGTATAAAAGTCGTTTTAATCTTTGATTTTTTTTAATATTTTGTAAGCAAGTGTCATTTTAAAAATTTGATTACTCTGCATTGTACTCAACTACCCGAACTCATTCTGTATAAAATTTCTATTGTAAAGAATGTCGTCATTACTTACGATGTTATTTTCTCATTTGTATTGTATTAATGGTACCCTATTAAATTATTGTATAAATATCATTTTTAAAAGGGGAGAGTAATGTAAAAAGTGAACAATGAACAATAGTTTTATGTTGAATGTTCATTTTTACATAGGAAACCAAAATCGCCTAAGCGAGTTTTTGGATAGAATTTCGATTTATACTTCTTTATTCATTACTGTATTTCCCTAATTCATCTTAATTCATGTTCTTTCTTGACCGCTATCCTTTATTAATTTTATTACTTATTCATTCATCTACCTATTGTCTACTTATGCCCTATCAACTTATCAGTCTATTTTTACTCGTGTCAATCTATGAAACGCAAAACTTTTGCCTTCGTTCGAAAACGTTCTCGTATTATTTTTTTCATTTTTATTTTTAATTATTTGACCTCCCGAGGTGAACTCTAGACAATGGTTAGTAAGTTATTATCAGAAATTCCACTCATCACAGCATAATTTGAACGCTTCTAAGATAAAAAAGGTCTCCTTTCGCTTTGATTCGAATTTATAACATTATCATGTGTTATGTTATTATAATATACTGTATTGTTTCTCTGCCTGGCCACTAGTTCGTTATCGGCTTACGTCACATAGTTATCCCCGTTCTCATTACTTGTACTTACTATTTCTACCTAACTGTCATTCAAATTCCGTATTACTTATGTATTACGTTATCATAAATATCGTATTTTCCTCCGCTTTCCTCATCGCTGGCTAATTAGACTTTCAAACTCTGATAACCAACCAGGTTCTAATATTATTTAACATAATTTGGCGTAATTATTGTTAACTATAAATATATAACATTGTTGTTAATCCCCTTTAAATTATAGAACAACGGTTAACTCCCCTTCATTTATCAATGGTATCACCTATTTAGATTATTTCAGTAGTAGATATGTCAATTAACAATTTGCTAAAATTGTAATTAAATGTAATCCTTTAATATAATGTAATTGATGTAATGTACTTTAATGAAACTGTAATGAACAATAACTTGTAATGTACTTCAGTGAAACTAATTAAATGTAATGATTTAATTTATAATGTAAGAATATACTTTAATGGAATTGTAATTAAAACAATAATAAGTGAATATGAATTAATTGGTAGTTGTAATCCATAATTGTAATCGTAATTGTAATGAACCAAAATTAATACGTACTCAGTCATGTACTCAAAATTGTGCTTATGTGCTAATACGAATAATATCGCCTCCATAAATGTCGAATCAGCGATACTACTGTTCTTTTTTATTTTATATTTTTTATTCTTTTTAGTTGAAATCATGTGTTTAAAAAGGGGGGAAACTTAACCTTCGATTGTCTCACCCAAACATTAGACTATATTATGCATGTACCATCTTCATTTAAGGCACTTCTAGACCCTCTTCTCATTAGAGATCTTCTCATTAGACTTCTTCAGATTAGATCTTCAGATTAGCACTTCATCGTTGCACTTCATCATTTGTACTTGATATTAGCACCTCATTAGGGGGGGGGCAGAGGCCCCTTGCCTCCTTAACTTAAGTATTTTAGATTCCGGCCTGAGCCATGGTCGAAAGAGGTCGAACCTCTACCCCTTGTAATTCAGAGTACCAACTGTAATTTTTAAGAAGTAAACCACACTTTAAGAAGTTTTTATCTTTTTCCTTCGAGCCGTGCTCGCTTCAGAACTTAGTCAGAAAAGTCGATAATTATAAAAGAGAAGAATTAATAAGCAGAAAGAAAAGAATTAACAGAGTGTCGACCCCCTAAGGCGACCGAAAAGAATTATAGAAAAGTATAAAGAAGAAGCATCCGTTGCAGCCTCCTAACTAGAACCCCCTTCGAATCCGAACCGACTCAGGGCCATAAAGGGGGGGGTTAACAACTGGCGACCCTGCCAGGATAAGAAGAAGAAGATAAGAAAATTCTAAAAAAACTTGCGACCCTATAGCCAGGATAAACAACAACTGGCGACCTACTACCAGGATAAACACATAGAAGAAGAAGAAGATAAGAAGATTCTAAAAAACTGGCGACCCTATACCAGGATAAACACATAGAAGAAGGAAGATAACAAGACTAGACCCTTTAACCAGGATCTTCACGACTCCAGGATTCTTCCAGTCTTCCAGACCCTTTACCAGGATAAGAAGAAGATTTTAACCAGAAGATTTTTAACCAAGAAGATTTTACCCAAGAAGATTTTACCCAAGAAGATTTTTACCCAAGAAGATTTTTACCCAGAAGATTTTTACCCAGAAGATTTTTACCCAGAAGATTTTTACCCAGAAGATTTTTACCCAGAAGATTTTTACCCAGAAGATTTTTACCCAGAAGATTTTAGCCAGCAAGACACGTCTTCAGGACACGTCTCAAGGATTTTCCCCATAGAAACTTTTGTTAAGTACATTTTGTTTTTTTGAAGTAATTTATAACACTTGAAAAGTCCGTATTATTAACAGTTAATATTTAGTATGGAGCCAGAATTTAACACAAAACACAGTGAACATTCAGACACCAGTGATACATTTTTTTTTAGTGAAACAGTAAAAGTCACAAAAGTTAAAAGTCACAAAAGTTAATTGTAACAGAGTTAATTGTAACCGAGTTAATTTCAGAGAGAGAATTTCAGTTATTTTCACTGTTATATTCAAGTATAGAATAATTTTATTTTATGTACCGTCGCGCACATTAGAATGAAATATTGTTTACATTTTTTATATTTCTGTTTGCAAATTTTTTCAATTACTGAATTGAATTGACTTGCAAATTAAGAGAGAGAGAGTTTATAGATTTAGAGAGATACTTGAAGTAATTTTGAAGTCATTTTTTTTTTAAGTCATTTTTAAGTCATTTTTTTGAAGTCAGTTTTGAAGTCAGAAGGTTGCACCAAGAGGGTCAACCAAACCCCAGAGGTTAATCGTCTCCACTTGATAAAGATCAAGTGCAGTCATTTTCCATTTTTAGTTTCATTTTCAGTTCAGAATACTTGATAAGAGGTCAAGTCAGAAGGTTGCGCCAAAACGGCCAACCGCCCCAGAGATTTATAGAGATACTTGATAAGAGTTCAAGTCAATAGGTTGCATCTAAGAGGGACAACCGCCCCAGAGATTTCAGTTATATTCGAGAGTCAGAGTTAGATTCGAAGTCAGAGTTAGATTCGAAGTCAGAGTTAGATTCGAAGTCAGAGTTAGATTCGAAGTCAGAGCGTTATATCTGAAGTCAGACAGTTTTAGCTCAAGTCAGACAGTTTTAGCTGAAGTCAGAGTTTATTTCAAGTCAGAGTTTTACTTGAAGTCAGAGAGATTTATTCCAAGTCATTTTTATTTCAAGTCCCAAGTAGTTTTCAATGCAGTCAATTGAATTCTGAATTCAACTTTTCCTTTGTAATTTAAGAAAATGTAATTTAAGAATTTAATTCAACCTTTTTTTGTGTTTGTGAGAAGAAAATTGACCTATCTGTCTTTTCTTGTCATGCCATGGTTACGTATGTAGATATATAGTTATGTAATTCATTAATTGCCACAAAACCGTTTTTACAATTGTTTGTAACGATTTTGGTAATTATTGTAATGTATATGAGGAACATGCCGTTCGCTCCCGAAAAGATGTAATTGTCAATTTCAAACTTATATCCCCCGCTTAGTCACTCAATTCCCCCGAATGTCGTACTCCAACCTTTGTTTTTTTTTTAATTTTTATTTTAACACCCCCAACCCCAGTTGAACCCAGTGACAACCGGAGAAATGGTTCAACCATGGTTAATTCCTCTTTAGTACTATGGAACATAACCTCCGTTTATGTTAAGTTGTGTTTTTTATTTTTAAGAATATTATATGTTTAGTTTATTATAGTTTATCATTGATTTCTATTTTCAAACTTTATATTTTTTATATATTTTTTTTTAATTCGATTAATACTGAGTAATTGTCGTAGTCGAATTTAATCTGTGCCTCGAAATTATCAGATACACACTGTGTACCCCATAAACATAAATACCCATTTGACCACAGGTCTATACATCATCCACTGCGTTAATCGATTTGTACCTACAACAGTCAATAAAATGCATGCACACTATATATACTATATATACAAACCTCATACTCAAATCATTGAATATCACAATAAAACTATTTCATTACGTAAGTGCCAAATATGCGATTTAGTCTTAATCATTTTTTGCATTCAGGCATTTTTGCATTCATGCATTTATACAGTTAATTTAACAATCTCTCTCGAAATTATCAGCTACACACTTTATACCTAGCACACAAAAATACACCCTAGACCACAGGTCTATACATCATCCATTACGTAATTCTATTTTTACCTACACTAGTCAATCAAAATTAGCTTATAGCTTGTATGATTTATATTTTTCCCTCTTACCTATTCATTATGAATATAATTTATCCCACAGAAGAAAAAAATAAAATTTTGTAAAAAAAATTTTAACCATATCATTCTTTGTCTAACTTAATTGTTTGTCTAAATTAACGTACTAATCCTTTTATTCTGTTTGTATAAAAGTCGTTTTAATCTTTGATTTTTTTTTAATATTTTGTAAGCAAGTGTCATTTTAAAAATTTGATTACCTGCATTGTACTCAACTACCCGAACTCATTCTGTATAAAATTTCTATTGTAAAGAATGTCGTCATTACTTACGATGTTATTTCTCATTTGTATTGTATTAATGGTACCCTATTAAATTATTGTATAAATATCATTTTTAAAAGGGGAGAGTAATGTAAAAAGTGAACAATGAACAATAGTTTTATGTAGAATGTTCATTTTTACATAGGAAACCAAAATCGCCTAAGCGAGTTTTTGGATAGAATTTCGATTTATACTTCTTTATTCATTACTGTATTTCCCTAATTCATCTTAATTCATGTTCTTTCTTGACCGCTATCCTTTATTAATTTTATTACTTATTCATTCATCTACCTATTGTCTACTTATGCCCTATCAACTTATCAGTCTATTTTTACTCGTGTCAATCTATGAAACGCAAAACTTTTGCCTTTGTTCGAAAACGTTCTCGTATTAGTTTTTCATTTTTATTTTTAATTATTTGACCTCCCGAGGTGAACTCTAGACAATGGTTAGTAAGTTATTATCAGAAATTCCACTCATCACAGCATAATTTGAACGCTTCTAAGATAAAAAAGGTCTCCTTTCGCTTTGATTCGAATTTATAACATTATCATGTGTTATGTTATTATAATATACTGTATTGTTTCTCTGCCTGGCCACTAGTTCGTTATCGGCTTACGTCACATAGTTATCCCCGTTCTCATTACTTGTACTTACTATTTCTACCTAACTGTCATTCAAATTCCGTATTACTTATGTATTACGTTATCATAAATATCGTATTTTCCTCCGCTTTCCTCATCGCTGGCTAATTAGACTTTCAAACTCTGATAACCAACCAGGTTCTAATATTATTTAACATAATTTGGCGTAATTATTGTTAACTATAAATATATAACATTGTTGTTAATCCCTTTAAATTATAGAACAACGGTTAACTCCCCTTCATTTATCAATGGTATCACCTATTTAGATTATTTCAGTCGTAGATATGTCAATTAACAATTTGCTAAAATTGTAATTAAATGTAATCCTTTAATATAATGTAATTGATGTAATGTACTTTAATGAAACTGTAATGAACAATAACTTGTAATGTACTTCAGTGAAACTAATTAAATGTAATGATTTAATTTATAATGTAAGAATATACTTTAATGGAATTGTAATTAAAACAATAATAAGTGAATATGAATTAATTGGTAGTTGTAATCCATAATTGTAATCGTAATTGTAATGAACCAAAATTAATACGTACTCAGTCATGTACTCAAAATTGTGCTTATGTGCTAATACGAAATAATATCGCCTCCATAAATGTCGAATCAGCGATACTACTGTTCTTTTTTATTTTTATATTTTTTATTCTTTTTAGTTGAAATCATGTGTTTAAAAAGGGGGAAACTTAACCTTCGATTGTCTCCCCCAAACATTAGACTATATTATGCATGTACCATCTTCATTTAAGGCACTTCTAGACCCTCTTCTCATTAGAGATCTTCTCATTAGACTTCTTCAGATTAGATCTTCAGATTAGCACTTCATCGTTGCACTTCATCATTTGTACTTGATATTAGCACCTCATTAGGGGGGGGGGCAGAGGCCCCTTGCCTCCTTAACTTAAGTATTTTTAGATTCCGGCCTGAGCCATGGTCGAAAGAGGTCGAACCTCTACCCCTTGTAATTCAGAGTACCAACTGTAATTTTTAAGAAGTAAACCACACTTTAAGAAGTTTTTATCTTTTTCCTTCGAGCCGTGCTCGCTTCAGAACTTAGTCAGAAAAGTCGATAATTATAAAAAGAGAAGAATTAATAAGCAGAAAGAAAAGAATTAACAGAGTGTCGACCCCCTAAGGCGACCGAAAAGAATTATAGAAAAGTAAAAGGTTGATATTTGTTTTATTAATTGAAATAAAAGAATGAAATTTTTACCGTACCTTCTCTGCACATGGGGAATTAGTTCCGTCGTGCAAAACATTTGTTTGTCACTTTAGCCATCGTCGACTAAGGTTTAATTCGTGCGAGGAAAAGCCCGCATATATAGTATATGTATATGTAAATATATTGTAAATACAACAATACGAAAGTAAAATATGTAGAAGATTTTTGTGTTTTGCATTTGGAGTAGGGATTAACAAGATTTCTCATTAGCATTTCGCTATTACTGCGATTTGAAGACATTTATAGTTTGAATATGCAGAATGTTTTGATCAAGGTTATTACATGTTTTCATCTCACAAATTGGGCTTATTTTTGGGAAGACGGCACACTGTATTAAAAAAAGTCTTGTTTTTACAAAAAACGTGTTGAGTATATATATATATATATATATATGTCTGTAAATAAAATACTATTGATCCAAATTAGAGAGATTTGCGTATGTAAATAAATAATGCATGCGCTATTTTAACAATATCTTTATTTGAACAATATCTTTATCTTTCAGTGACTTTGGCTGTTCTAAATAAATACTTGTGTGAGTGCGGAGTTTGACATTGGTTATTATTCTTATGGATAGTTAGTATTTTACATTCATTTAAAACGATGGGACCTATGAACAGTTCATTCAAAATTATGTTTCCTGTTGCTATAAATTTTGTCTAATTAACATTACTTACAAAGCGGAGAAACACAAGAGACGGCGAAGAAATGACCCCTGAGAAACACCATGCCTAACAGTTAATTTAGAATAATTGACATTCTATACCGAGACGTACTAATGAAGACTCCATAAGTAACTTCTAAGCCAGCCAATAATGTTCTCTCTAACCATATACTAATATAGTTTGCATGGTCAGTGATATCAAATGTCTGACTCAGGTCCACAAAGATCAGGGCGCTCCTTTGCCGATGATAACTAACTAAAAGGATAAATAAAAGGAAATTAGTTGGTGACAGTACAGAGCCCTGAGGAACGCCACTATTAATAGCTTTAGGAGAAGAACAGTGGCCATATAGAACCTCAGCTATACAGGATGTAACAAAAGTCCGTTCTCATAGGGAAATAAGATATAACAGAATTGATCGTGATGAGTTTGTATGTATTACGTGGCAAAACTGTTAGGTTATTGGCACTGTGGATTGGCATCTACTGGATTAATTGGTAAGTTGCTTGTATTGTTTGTAATGTAAGGGGTTCCAAAAAACCTTAGCCCCACCCCATTTGCAGCTTACATGATTACTTATATCGAAATAGTTTCTAGTGATTATAAAAATATATAAAATTCTTTATTTATTGCAGATATTAAAATTACTCTAGCTGATAAAGTGATAATATAATGGCTTCTCAATTAATTGGTGATTTGGAGAGGCAACGTGTGATAGATCGCATACGAGCAATAACATTTCGGGAAGCTCGTGATGCTGGAGCCACCTTTATAACACGCTCATGGGTTGCCAAAAAGTTGCGAAGAAGTGAGGACTTCGTCAAAAGAAATTGGAATAAAACTTTGGATGAATGTGAAATGGATACAACCAAATCTGGGCGTCCAAATTTGCCACTCTCTCAGGAAACAAAGGACATCATTGAAAGCGGTACGCGTAAGCGGAAAAACAGCTGTGCTAAACTTTCTAGAGAGATCGAAGTGATGAGAGGAAAGATTGTTAGTGGTGAGATCATTCGACTGTACCGTCAGAGGCAAGGTTTAAAGCCTTGGCATGGACTTCCAAAGCCAAGAAAAACTCAACTTAACATCGATGACAGAATGTGGTTTGCCCATTATCTTGAAGATTGGGATGTGGATGATTTCATGCATTTAGCTGTCTCCGATAAATTTTTTGTTTACGTAACACGTCGGCCTAACTACCAAAATGATCGAGTGTGGGCCACAACACCAGATGAAATCGATGATAATGAACATTATCGCGAATTATTAAAAAGTTCAGACTGTGTTGGTGAGTTTGTTTTGTTCACTGCAAAGAAGCTCATGTGGGTGCTGAACCCAAATGGTCAGAGTTGCGATGGACAGTATTTTCGTGATATTATTCTATCCCAGCATGTCATTCCTTTTCTAAGAAACCCAAACAATGCTATGGATGTCGATCAGGTCACACTTCTGCACGATAAAGCCCCCTGCTTTAAGGCATTAGCCACTCAACAGTTGTTGCGGAACCATGAGATCGATTTCTTTGGAAATGAAGAATGGCCAAGAAATCCTCCTGACCTGAACGTCTGTGAACACATTGGATCAGTTATAAAGGACAAGGTTGAATGTCTCTTGTTTCAAGAACCTGCAGCAAATCGATTTTCGAAGGATACAACACATTGAAACTGTTTTAGCAAATTTGCGTAACGATCAAGATCTATTGACGTCACATTTGGCAAGCTACCCAACGCGAATTCAGGCTGTCTTGGAAGCCAATGGCGGGAACACCAAGTTTTAATTGTTTCTCATTAAATGCAGGATTAAATTCTCTTTTGTCAGGTATTTTAGTTTTACTGTACCTCTAATGGTTTAGGCCATGGGCGGGGGGGGGGGGCTAAGGTTTATTGGAGCCCCGTATAGTTAAAACTACTTTCTTTCTCGTTCAATTCTGTTATATCATATTTCCCTATGAGAACGATTTTTGTTACACCCTGTATATCGGCCAGAAAGGAAATCAGAGGTGAAGGCACAGATAGAACCATAGAAACCGAAGGAGGGCAGTTTCGAAATTAAGGATTTGCCAAACTCTATCAAAGGCTCTTGATACGTCTAGTAGGGTGGAGCGAAAAATACTTGTTTTCTAGTATGAAGTTCTAATAGTGATTAAACGTTGCATTTAGTGGACGATATATACCTGCCAAAATATGAGTTCATTTGTTTAATATTTGCAGCTGCCACCAGGGGGCTAAAGTTAACACAATTTTGGGTAAAAAGGAAAAAAATGCTTCTATTTTAGGTTTATCAAACTATTATAAAATTTTATCTTAGAATTATCTAATAGTTTGATTAAGATTCGTAAATGATAAGAATTCGTTTTTTAAAAATGCCTTTTCATATGCTTAATATCTTCAGCTGCCACAAGAGGGCTGAAATTAACTTAAAAATTACAATTAAGTATGATTCTGTATTTACTTGAAAAAGGGAACAAGGGAACAGTAATAAATTAAGATGTCTCTCCTCCTTTATACTGGCTTGAGACAGTTAAGAAACGTTAATTCGTGCCTTAGCGGAGTTACCACCCTTTCCCCAACTAACCTCCCTCTAGAAAGGGTTCTTGCTGAAGACTATTTAGTAATTTGCTTTTGTGTCAAATTTTGGCTGTTTTTTCCTTGATTCTAATGTAGCACGAATCCAACCGTCTCTGTTTGTAGGTCCGCAGACTGATCCAGCAGCGTCTGTAACGAGCTTGACGCATCTCTCTACGGCTTGTGTATGACATGGAAACTGAAATAATTCTGAATGGAGAGTAGTACCATGTTTGATGCATGATTCAATATCATCAAGAGAAACTCCTTTGGTTATCGGTGGTTCTGCTATCTGAAAATCTTGCCACATAATGAGATCTGTATAGTCTTTGGCATAAAAATTTACTTCTGGCACCTTAAAATACCTGATAACATCTGTTTCTTGAATGCATGCCCTTGCTTTTATGATACGCCTAAATCCCAACTGACGCACATGCTCCCTTTCATCAGCTATCATTGCAATGAGAATGTTTTCTTGATTTGCGTAATATGCATTTCGCTGAATGACTGAGTCATGTACTCTCCTAAGCTCTTCACGGAGATACCGGCTTCTTGCAATCATATGCCACATATGTTTAGCACCATATTGGCATAATGGTTTACGCTTTATCTGAAACCACATTGGTGCGTATACCCTAACAATTAAAGTAGCTAATTCTTGTAAATTGCCTGAAGGATTCTCTGTGCTTGCATATAACCGCAGAGTCCTGTTTGCTGTGGTGAGCCACCTTGAATGTGATATATTGCCTGGACTCTTATGACTAAGACTCTTTGAGAATGTTCCACTTGGTATAGCCTTGTGAATTTCAAGAAGGTATTTCTGGTCAGTACTTATGTCATCTACATCAACTTCACACATGTCCTCTTGAATTTCAATGGGTTTGAAGTTAACTATGGGAAGCTTTTCACAGTCTGAAAGTGCTCGGCCAATTTCTCCTGAAAATGCTCTTGGTCCAGTAGTGGTACCATCCAAGTGATGAAACAGATGGCGCAATGGAAGTTCATTAAGGTGTAAAAGGCATATCAGCCACTGCAATGGCTTATTAAAGGCTTCTTCCAGTAATCTTATTGTGCCTCCAATACTACCAGTGTTAACCACTGTCGAATCACAGCCAACTGCAACGATGTTCCCTATATCAACATTCCTTTCTTTCAAGCAATTCACTAGCGCTGTGCAAATGTATTTAGCTTTGCCACTGGAAGGTGTCACATGTGCAAAGTACCGAGAGTGTGGTTCAGATATTATGCTGATATGCTCTTCGCGTTTGGTTCTTTGGTGGTTAGAGCCATCACTCTCCTGGACTTGAATCATTGTTTTATCCTTTCTGCCATCAAAGTATACCCTTTGTCTTCGGGAGTAACAATTTTAAGATCTGCCAATACTGCAGAAGCAATAGCAGCCCCAGCTCTGTCCGACATTTTAAATCTATCACAAGTAATTGCTAATAAAGGCAGTGGCTCACGCATCTGTTGTTCTGATATTACATATTGAGTCGAGGTTGTATCTTCCTCATTATCTTCAGATATCTCTTCTAGTTGTTGAAGTTTACTTGTCTCTGTTTCGATTTGTAAGTTGGACGTATTGGTTATAGCAGCACTAGTTGTTTGTGAGGATTCCAGACGTCCTTTTTCCATTTCCTTTCGATGTTCTCTTGCTTGTAATCGTCTTGTGTGTGCTATGTCAATGCTTCCTATCACCATTATTCTGCGTGTTCGTTGGTCATTCAAAAAATCCTGCTCTTTTGGAGGGACTTTCTTACTCTTTTCACATGAGCATCTCCTAAACTCCTTACATTTGCAGGTGCAGATGTCAAACAAAGTGCATTTTGAAGAGTTTTCAAATTCTTCAAGCTGATTTTTGTACTTAGGCTGATCCTTGCGTGACTTGTATGGCTTTAATAAGGATCTGTATTTATCATGGTACACTCGCATCATCTGTAAAACGCGTGTATGTGAAACTATTGGCAAAGAGGCCTTCTTCCAAATATTTTCTACCTTTTTGGAAACTGCCTCTGCTATTTCAGAAATGAAGGCTCCTTGTTATTCATCTGCTCCTTCACTAAATGTTTTGTGAACAGGTAATCTTTCATAATGCAGTTATAAGTTGGTAGTTGCATATCACTCATCTCACAAGGTACTTCAAATATGGCACACTTCATATGTTCTCTAGTGAAATGTTTATATTTAGTATTTGATGCCATAATATTTTAAGAAAAATTCACAATCACAAAATATCCTGTAACATCAAAACATTATATAATTAATATATATAATATATTTTATAAGTATATATAATATATTATATAAATATATAATATATTATATAAATAAACTAAAATTATATAATACATTATAACAAGCATTTTATAATAAAATCAATATTATCTCTATATAAATCACTTTAAAATAAAGTTTTATAATATTCCGATCATATTAAAAAACTCTCCGATCAACTGAGCGACTAGGCCTACTACCTAAGAAGACAAGTGTTAACACACTGTTCTAATGACTCACAGAAAGAAATTCCTTCACACCAAAACCCTCCCCCACAACCCTCCCCAAATCCTCCCCCACAACATTCAGTGTAGTCTCAACATGACTCAGTTACTCTAAACTGTGTTAACTTCAGCTCTCTTGTGGCAGCTGAAGATATTAAGCATATGAAAAGGCATTATTACAAAACGAATTCTATCATTTAAGAATCTTAATCAAACTATTAGATAATTCTAAGATAAAATTTTATAATAGTTTGACAAACCTAAAATAGAAGCATTTTTTTCCTTTTTACACAAAATTGTGTTAAGTTTAGCCCCCTGGTGGCAGCTGAAACTTTTAAACAAATGAACTCCTATTTTGGCAGGCATATTTTATCCACTAAATGCAACTTTTAATCACTATTAGAACTTCATACTAGAAAAAAAGTATTTTTCGCTCCACCCTAACGTCTAGCCAATAGAAAAAGCTTCACTGCAATACCGAAAGGTGGATGGCCAACAGTCAGAGATATGCAAGAAAATCTCAAGTAGAGTATCCTTTGCGGAACCTATACTGACGATCTGAAAGAAAATTGTGAGAAGAGAGATATTTAAGAATCTTTCTATTAAGGATAAATTCAAAAACTTCAGAAAGACGAGAAATCAAAACAGTTGGACGATAGTTGGAGGGTTAAAAGCAGTCACCTTTCTTTGGGACAGGCTGAATAAGGAAAAATACCGGATGAAAGGCAAAGATGAAAGAGTTTGCCTAGGTAGGGTGTCAGCACAGAACAGTTCTAGAGAACAACAAGAGGGACACCATCCTAGAGTTGAGCCCAGAAACGGCAGAAAAAGCATCTTTGGAGGAGATTCTAATTTCAGACATAATTAAGTTAGAGGGGCGAGGAGATGGAAGAACAGCATCGGAGTCATCCAGGATTGAAGTGGAGGCGAAAGTTTGAGCGTAGAATTCAGCTTTATCAGGAAAAGAGATGGCAAATGAACCGTCAGAATGGAAAAGAGGAGGGAAGGAAGAAGTAAAGTTGTTAGAGAGGTTTCTGGCTAAATGCCAGAAAGGGTGAGAAGACTTAGAATTGGATAGGTTTTCACATTTTTGCTTGATGATGGAATTTTTAGCGAGTCGAAGAACAGGTTTTTTCACTATTCTGGGTAGAAATACACACATAAACTAAGTGACAGTCAGGAGTTGGATGGGAAAGGTACCTTCTGAAAGATTCCTTTCTGTTGCATAGCATTAGAACAAGCAAAGTTAAACCAGGGTTATTTTGCATTAGTAGTAGAATACAATATAGAATGTACGCCTCCATGCCCTAGACAATCACCTCCGTGATGCCCTCAGCACACGCAGAAGGCCACCGGCCACGCAAGCAGTAATCATCCCATGAGAAATCAGAGAAGTACTGCCTAAGGGCCTCCCAATCAGCGGCTCCAAATTGCCAAAGGCGCCTCTTCTTTGGAGGATCCATAGGCCGAACTGTAGCTATAGGACAGGAAACAGATATAAGATTGTGGTCGGAGGAGCAAAACGGAGAAAAAAGCTTGACGGATTATGAAGAACAATGAGTTGTTAGAAATAAATCCAGAATGTTGTGCCTATCTCCAAGGCGATTGTAGATACGATTAGGGTGTTGTACAATCTACTCTAGGCCATTTAGGATAGAAAAGATGAAGGCTAGTTCAACAAGGATGTTAGTGAAATGGAAGGAAAGCGAAAGGTGGTGGTGAGCATTAAAATCTCCTAAAATGGAGATTTCAGCAAAGAAGAGTGGAATAGAATGTATTCCACTTTGGAAGTGAGGTAGCCAAAGAATTTTGGATAGTCTATAGAATTAGGGGAAAGGTAAACAGCGCAGATGTATTCAGTTTGAGATTGGCATGTTAGCCGCAGCCAGAGGGTGTAGAATTCGGGGGATTCAAGTTCGGGAATACGAGAGGAAGTTAGGTCATTCCGTATATATAAGCAAAATCCACCTTTGGAGTGAAATTGAGTGCAGACAAAGTAGGAGAGTACAGAAAATGGGTTGCTGTCAGTCGTCCGAGGCACCTGAGTTTCAGTGAGGAAAAGAAGGTGAGGTTTAGAGGAGGAAAGGTAGTGTTCAACACATTAAAAATTTAAGGAAAGGCCACAAATGTTGCAGAAGTTTATAAAAAGTGAATTAGGAAGAGTCCCAGAAAATCTCGAATGGGCATTAGCAGAACCAGCCCTGCTGCCGGGGTCTGCGTTCCCGGTATTGGCAACGCAGAAGCCAGAAATGCGGACATTTATATTTCTCTCCAGAAGTGACTCCGAAGCTCTTGAGTCGTTGCCATTTTTTTTCAATTTTTAAAAGATTATGTAGTGTGTAATGTAAGATGCATGTACGTGTAGTGAAGAATAGGGGGAGAAGTGTGTGTTCGAGAGCATGCTGGACTGTTTACAGGTAGATGGAATACACACACACACACACACACACACACACACACACATATATATATATATATATATATGTTGTAATGTTATAATGTTTCAGACCAACAAAGTCCCTAGGATCCACTCATGGCTGTCTACCTAACTGTGTTCGTAAATGTGTATTGTGCATGTCCTCCGTGGTGGCGGAGGGGACCTACAATTTAACGTGGGTTCCGAACCACAAAGCCTTAATTTTACTACCTTAAACTGTACCCAATCTATCAACATATGCCTCTAATCGATTTTTAAACATGTTTATATACGTGCTACTAATTACTTCTACCGGCCAACTATTCCAGCTATTTACTATTCTATGCGTAAAAAAGTTTTGGCAACTGCTGTCTCGAACTTTCTACTTGTCAACTTACACCCGTTATTTCTAGTCCTATTATATTGAGATATTTCGAAAAAGCAATCTCTATCAACGATATCGAACCCATTCATAATTTTGAAAACTTGGATTAGATCACCCATTCGCCTCCTAGTCTCGAGTGTAATCAATTTTAACTCCTTAAGCCTATCCTCGTACGACTTTCACCTAAGCGACGGAATCATCTTAGTTGCTCGTCTTTGAACTCTTTCGAGTTTGTCTATATCTTTTCGCATATGCGGATTCCAAAATTGGATCGCGTACTCCAAATGGGGTCTAACTAATGATTTATAAAGAGGAACTATAATATCGCGCGATTTGTACTCAAAATTCCGAGCTAAAAAACCTAACACTTTGTTCGCTTTATTGACCGCTGCTGTACTTTGTTTCGCTACTTTTAAATCACAAGTAACTATAACTCCTAAATCTTTTTCCTGCTCTACGCTTGTTAACTCCTTCCCTGACATACTATACGCAAAATTACCGTTACGCGAATCTATATGTAAAATTTTGCACTTATTAACGTTAAATCTCATTTGCCATGTGATTGACCAATCAACGATTTTATTCAGATCTTCCTGGATTTTACCTCTATCTTCGCCATTAATCGCCCTACCACCCAGCTTCGTGTCATCCGCAAACTTTGAAACTGTACTGACTAGGCCGACATCTAAATCGTTAATATATATAAGAAAAAGCAAGGGGCCCAGTACAGAACGCTGAGGAACGCCACTCGCTACATTAGCCCAACACGACTCCGCTCCATGAACGACCATCCTCTGTTTCCTACCTCGCAACCACTCTTCTATCCAATTTATTACTACACCCCTGATTCCATGAGCCTTAGTTTTTTCAATGAGTCTTTTGTGCGGTACGGTGTCAAACGCTTTTTGAAAATCTAAATACACTACATCAACCGCCCGATGACTATCGTAAACGTCAACTACGCTTTGAAAAAATTCTAAAAGATTAGTTAAGCAAGATTTGTTTCGCCTAAAACCGTGCTGCGTGTTTCTAACTAAGTTATGCAATTCTAAGTGTTCGACTATACGATCTCTAATTATTGATTCCAGTAGCTTACCTACAACAGACGTTAAACTGATTGGGCTATAATTTCCCGCTGCACCTTTATCGCCTTTCTTAAAGATAGGTGTTACGTTTGCTAACTTGAAATTATCTGGTACGCACCCTCAGAAATAGACGCATTAAAAATCTTTGTTAGCGGCACAACAGTGCTATCTTTTAATATATATATATATATATATATGTAATCTTATGAAAAGCATGTCTTTTTCTAATAGAAAAACGAGAAGGAAAAATCCTATTTTCCTTTTTTTAGCTTTGAGAATAGAACTGTAAAAGGAATTGAATGAAGTCCCACAGGAGACCAAGACTGAAAATGGGTATTTTTTCTCTTATTTTATTATTACTATCCTTGTTTCGCTCGGAGAAATGCGTTATATTTCCACTATAGAAATTGTAAGTTAATAATTTAGGGTTTATGCGTTAAAGCGTTTATGTATATATATTGTGGGTGTGGAGAGAGAGAGAGAGAGAGAGAGAGAGAGAGAGAGAGAGAGAGAGAGAGAAATATAGTAAATCACGGTGAAAATGAAGTACTGTAAAATACCATTATTTTGTTTTTGATCGTTTATCCTGATTCTTTACTCGTTCAATTTTCTCCCGCAATGATTTTTAGCTTTATGAGTTGGGTTTCATTTATATCTTTAAAAGATTTTACAGTAACTGCATTTAAAGTGAATTATTAATATTGGGAATAAAAACATATTGTGCAAGAAGCAAATGTGAATAAATGTGAATAAATGAGAAATTTAAATAAAAAAATGGTTATGAAGTTAATTAATTGAACATTAAGCATCTAGAAAGAGTTGATCATGCGAAATTATCTGAAAAACTAGAAAAAGAAATGGACTAACAGCTTGGGCTACTTGTGAGAAATAACTGGGACTTCAATTCACCATGAAGGTTTTTACAGTAAACACTAAAGTCGAAAGTCAAATTAGGTTAAATTTTGTCACTGAGAACATTAAACTAAAATTTTCATCTTTCGCAAGACTTATTTTCAAAAAGTGAAAAGTGGTGATACGCCTTCACCAATCAAACTTTCACTGACAGGTATCTCCTGGATTATATTTACTTTGAAAACAAAATAGACAAGAGTACTTCAAATAACAGGTTGATAGGAATGTCCATTGAGTGTTTTGTTGGTGATTTAAGCATACACTCCAAGCGTAACTTTTCAGCTTGCACAAATTCTCTCTCTTTTTTTTTTTTACTTCTATTTCGTTCCGCAACTTTTTGTTATTCAGGAAGTACAGGAAGAACCATATCCAATATTTCATTCAGTAACAATTCCTTAACTTTTGTTATGCTTTCCTCTTATTAGTTAACTTTTTCCGAACGATTTTAACAATGAAAATTATATGGATTCTTAGAACGGGACAGTCGTCCAGTGCCCTTTTTGTCCATTTGTCAGAGTTATCCCATTGTATTGATTGGAATAATGCTTCAGTTTTGTTTCACTCTAGCAACATTGTTAATAGAAATATTCTTGAGTCTGCTATTATCCAACTTACAAATAACTTTAACATGAGCAAAGGTCTTTTTCAACTCGATCCCGTTGTTTTGAATGCGTTCAGAACGGATTTAGACAAGAAAGCCAGAGTGCTAAAACTTTGGTAATTTTCCCTTATAAATTTGTATGCTCTTCTTACAATTTTTATTTTTCAATTTATTTTATTATTTTTTTTTCTGACCTATATATCATTCAGACATTATCTATAAAATGGTTGTGAGCAATCCATTTGATCTTGTGTTGAATTCGGGCAAAGTGCTAAAATTGGTAGTTTTCCTTACAAATTTGTATGCTCCTCCCACAATTTTTATTTCTATATTTATTATATATATTTTTTTTTGGTAACCTCTACAGTATATAGTCTTGAACGCTTTATTTACTTCAGTGTTCCTGAGGATGTCATTAGACGAAAGCGCTTGAGCACCACTCTGTGTTTCTTTTCCTTCGTGGTTTTATTCATCATATATATATATATATATATTGACATTGAGCGAGAAAAAGATTGAGACAGTGTGAGAAAGAGCGAGGGAAATAGCTTATCGATTGTTACACAAAGAACTTGTCAACAGTTTCGATCTGAATAACAGTAACTGATTATCAAAATCATATAGGAATAATCCACGGTTATACTAGCATAAACATATTTATATATCCTTATAAATTCATACAATATTATACAAATGTTTGTGAAATGAAGTTGATGGGCCAAACCTTGGTGTTGACATGGTTACTTGCTGTCGCCGTCCAGGAGAGACTACATGTGGGCATGTTAGTGGAAACCGTAAGGTGACGGTTGTACGAAGCAGGATATCACCACCGGTTTGTGGCTGATGCCTATTATATTAACTGTGTTTTCCAGATTGTATTTGTATTATCAATGTGGAGAGATAATGATTTAATCACGATGGACAGATAAACTCATTAATGTTTTCCAGATTTCCTGTTGCATTATCAACTTGGAGATATTATTAGATCTTAACCAGGAATATACAGGGTGTTTATAAAGTCCCTATCTATTTCAGTGAAAACGTAGCAAAAAGGGTAAAATTCAATAACAGTAAAATAGAAGGCATACATTTAATGAATACTTAATCATATGATTCTACATGAGCACCATCAGTATCTCTACAGAGTTCGAATCTGTCAGCAGCATTGCGGAACACAATTTGGAGTATGACAGGGGTTATTTTTTGTAACTGCTGTTACGATACAAGCATGTAAATCTTGCAGATCTGTAACCCTCGTTTAATAGACGTTTGATTTGGTAAAGCCCCATGCAAAAAAATCCAAGGGCGTTAGGTCAGGAGATCGAGCCGCCCAGGGCCTGTTGCCTCCACGTCCGATCCACCGATTTGGAAATCATTCATTTAGGTACTCCCGAACAATGTTTGCGTAATGACAAGGTGCCCCATCTTGTTGAAAAACGACGGTGTTTAAAATGCTATCTGAATGAAGCTGGGACATTTCCGTGCGTGCTCGTATCGTAACAGCAGTTACAAAAATAATCCCTGTCATGCTCCAAAATGTGTTCCGCAATGCAGTTGACAGATTCGAACTCTGTAGAGATACTGATGGTGCTCATGTAGAATCATATGCTTAAGTATTCATTAAATGTATGCCTTCTATTATGTTGTTATTGAATTTTACCCTTTTTTGCTACGTTTTCACTGAAATAGATAGAGACTTTATAAACACCCTGTATATACACAACAAAACACTCTTTATTACAACAAATATGCAATGGTTGAGAATGTTTTACTAAATAGATTATCATACAAAATGATGAAGTAATACAAAATGCTCACAATTTGCCGTAGATTAACATAAATGGCACAGCTATACACGGTTCATAGTTAGTATTTGGTCCATCCCCCATTATTGTCTATTACATCTTGTAATCTGTGTGGCATAGATGCAACATGGTTATGTATGATGTGTCGATTCCTTCGGAACATCTTTCACTCAGCCATAGTGTGATCCAGCAGCTGGCGGCTGGTCCGCTTCTGCCCAGGCTCCCACGTGTTCACTACATTCCCCCCACACGTTCTCAATGGGGTTGAGGAATACACCTTGTTAGGCCAGTCCAGTAGTTCTACATTTCGCTGTTCCTCGAACCACCTTCTAACAATCCTGGCAATGTGGATGGGAGAGTTTTCCTGCAAATGGATTTTAAATATTAAAAGTGGAAATATATCTCATCCATACGCTTCATCAGTAACCCACTACTCGAGATAGGTTTTAACCCCTATGTATTAGGGGTTTCTCTCAGCTAAATATAATTGTGCGCCGTTATACAAATAATACAGTTTGCACTTATCCAGAATAAAATCCTAAAGTGTTGTCATAGTACTGAAACAGTTAAAGAACAATTTTATGACCATTATCCGTCCCATGTAAATATGGAAACTGAATATAAGGGGTTCCAAAAAACCTTAGCCTCCCGATTTGCAGCTTACATGTTTACTTATATCGAAATCGAAATAGTTTTTAGTGATTATAAAAATATATAAAATTCTTTATTTATTGCAGGCATTAAAATTACTCTAGCTGATAAAGTGATAATATAATGGCTTCTCAATTAATTGGTGATTTGGAGAGGCAACGTGTGATAGATCGCATACGAGTAATAACATTTCGGGAAGCTCGTGATGCTGGAGCCACCTTTATAACACGTTCATGAGTTGCCAAAAGGTTGCGAAGAAAGAAATTGGAATAAAACTTTGGATGAATGTGAAATGGATACAACCAAATCTGGGGGTCCAAATTTGCCACTCTCTCAGGAAACAAAGGACATCATTGAAAGCGGTACGCGTAAGCGGAAAAACAGCTGTGCTAAACTTTCTAGAGAGATCGAAGTGTTGAGAGGAAAGATCGTTAGTGATGAGATCATTCGACTGTACCGTCATAGGCAAGGTTTAAAGCCTTGGCATGAACTTCCAAAGCCAAGAAAAACTCAACTTAACATCGATGACAGAATGTGGTTTGCCCATTATCTTGAAGATTGGGATGTGGATGATTTCATGCATTTAGCTGTCTCCGATGAATTTTTTTGTTTACGTAACACGTCGGCCTAACTACCAAAATGATCGAGTGTGGGCCACAACACCAGATGAAATCGATGACAATAAACATTATCGCGAATTATTAAAAAGTCCAGACTGTGTTGGTGTGTTTGTTTTGTTCACTGCAAAGAAGCTCATGTTGGTGCTGAAGTCAAATGGTCAGAGTTGGGATGGACAGTATTTTCGTGATATTATTCTATTCCAGCATGTCATTCCTTTCTAAGAAACCCAAACAATGTTATGGATGTCCATCAGGTCACACTTCTGCACGATAAGGCCCCCTGCTTTAAGGGCATTAGCCACTCAACAGTTGTTGCGGAACCATGAGATCGATTTCTTTGGAAATGAAGAATGGCCAGGAAATCCTCCTGACCTGAACGTCTGTGAACACATTGGATCAGTTATAAAGGACAAGGTTGAATGTCTCTTGTTTCAAGAACCTGCAGCAAATCAATTTTCGAAGGATACAATGACGCAACACATTGAAACTGTTTTAGCAAATTTGCGTAACGATCAAGATCTATTCACGTCACTTTTGGCAAGCTACCCAAAGCGAGTTCAGGCTGTCTTGGAAGCCAATGGCGGGAACACCAAGTTTTAATTGTTTCTCATTAAATGCAGGATTAAATTCTCTTTTGTAAGGTATGTTTAGTTTTACTGTACCTCTAATGGTTTAGGCCATGGGCGAGGGGTGGGGCTAAGGTTTATTGGAGCCCCGTACAAATGCGTGTAATACATAAATGTTACTCTAATAATAGTATAATATTCTATAACACACAAATACAACATACCTGCATAAAGATAATATGCTCAGGATAGTGCAAGGCATACGCGCGTACAGAAGGCAGCATCACCTCCTCCATAATCTCTATATATTGATCTGCCGTAAACCTCCCGTGGATCTCAGTCAGCTCGCCTTGTCCTTACAGGTGCATCCATCCCCACACATTCACCGTCATGTGCCCACTCCGTGCCACTTTGTAAATATTTTGGAGGGCATATCTCGTGTTGTCCTGTCGCCAACACCGAAGACGGCCATGAGTTGTAGACGCAAACGTCTTCTCGTCAGAGAAGGTAACTCTGCTCCAGTATGCGAGATCATCATTTATATGGTGGCGAGCAAACGAGAGCCTGGCCTGACGATGTCATTCCTCGATCCTCTCTTTTTTGGCAGGAGTACGGTGTGGATATCCTGCTTCATGCAACCGTCTCCTTACGGTGTCCACTGACACGCCCATATGTAGTGTTTCCCGGATGGCGACTGCGTTATTGATAGGATCGTTCTGCACTTCGTTCATTATTCTCCGGTCTTCTTCTGGGTGGTCTTTCTTGGTGCCCCACACTTAGGACGATCTAGCAGATTCTGTCTCCTGAGACCTCTACACTTGGGTGGAGTGAAAAAAATTATTTTTTGAATTTCAAAATGCTAGGGGTCGGGAAAGTTGCGTATTTATCTGAAACGTACTGTGTGAAATTGTTGTAATCGTACGGCTATAATTAAATTGTTCACACTGAACTCAAAGTTTTTAAAAATTTGCAAAATTAAAAAAATTTCGCGTTTTTTAATTAAATTACAAAATTACAAAAATTTCACACATTACGTGTCCAAAAATTTTTTTTTTTTAAAAATGGCGAAATTTTAGTAATTTTGCCAAATTTTAAAAACTTTGAGTTCAGTGTGCACAATTTAATTATAGCCGTACGATTACAAAAATTTCACACAGTACGTTTCACATAAATACGCAACTTTCCCGACCCCAAGCATTTTGAAATTAAAAAAAAAAAATTTCACTCCAACCTACTCTACACCCAGCGTCGAACAGTAAGCTTTGAAATTCCCAATTCCATGGCTATGTCAGCTACAGAGAGGCCTGCTTCCCGCATACCAATTATCCGTCCTCGCTGTGCAATTTTATCTTGAGCTGGATTCATTTTCAGAGTCGGTGTTCCTCATACGGTGTAGAAATATGGTATGAACATAGATCATGCCAGTAACCATGTCACCACCTCGGTTTGGCCCAGCAACGTCATTCCACAAACATTAGTATAATATTGTATGAGTTTATAAGTATATATACTGTAAACCAGGTTAATTTCGCGGCAGCAAATTTTCGCTCTTTCATATCCTCGGACGAGTTCGCGGCATCATAATTTCGCGGTCAACATTTGCTAGTTATAATCTTACAGATAAAAATGACGTCATGAATGACGACATTTATTCTGGGCTGTGATTGGTCGAGGTTGAGGTCGTATATCAAGGCAAGTTTTACCTTTTGGTATGCGGATAAAGTTTTAGGAACACTCAACGTAAATGAATCTCTCGGTAAGATAAATTTGAACCTCTCCACACTGAAACCTATTCATGCTAAATGGATTGTCTCTGCATGAGATAACCTACACAAAATGAGGGAGACCATTCGGAAGGGTTGGGAAATTAGCGGCATTCATGACATTCTTATTATACAGTAATAATACAGTATAATTTAAAATGTTTTTACTGCTTTTACTTTACAATGTTTTATTACAACATACTGAATTTACTTTTCAAATAAAGTATTTTAATGATCTAAGTTTTATTTTCTTACTATCTTCCAAACATTAGTTTAAATTGTCAAATTTTCGCCTGCTGGATATTTTCGCGTAAACTATAGCCTACACGAAAAACGCGAAAATTTCATGCAGACGAACATTTCGCATTCACTAGTGAAGATCAGGGCCCGCAGTCTTCTTTAGGTAGCCTTATAATGCTAACTAACGAAATATCACGACTTAACCTACCCAATCGTTAGGTCAACTGTATGCCCTTGACGATTGGTTAGGTTAAGTCGTGATATTTTCGTTAGTTACCCTTATAAGGCTAACTAACGAAGGCTGGGGGCCCTGATCTTCAGGTGATCCATAAAAAGTTATATTGTAGTAGTTGTTTATATAGATTTTCAGTAATCATAATGGAACCTTATTACTGTATAAGACTAGTAAACTACATGGAGTTCAACGCTGATCACGATCATATTAATTGTTGGTGCTGGTTAGGTGTGCGGTCTACCTACGATTGGTTAGGTTTAATCATGATATTTTCGTTAAAACTAACGAAAATATCATGACTAAACCTAACCAATCGTCAAGGGCGATTGACAATGGGATGTAAACAAACAATTATAAACAAGATAAGAAGCTATAATTAAAAGGTAGACCGCCGAATCGTAGGTAGACCGCACAATTAACCAGCACCAATTGTTTATCTTTATGAACACAGACATTACATTATCATTACCTGTATGTCAATGACTGTGCATTCAATTGTCCTTTAGATATATATGTTTGTGTTATATGTTGTTGGACTCGGTTGTCCCCCCTCCACCCCACCTTCCCCCAGTTGGGGTACTTTGAATAAAACTGCGGCGTTGCCACATGTACGGAGTCGCTCGCTTGTAAAACGAGGAACATTACATATGTGGGCAACTGTACGTAATAATTTCTTTTTTTTATTGATTTCTAAATAAATATGTTTATACCATATATGATTATTACATTTTTTGGAGCAATCCAAGAATAAGCACCCCAAAGTCCCCAATCCAAGAAAAAGCACCCCAGTTAGACCCCAACCTAAGAAACAGCACCCCAGTTCGACCTCAATCCAAATTAAAGGATTTTAACATCAACATTCCTCGAAAACTTTGTCCAGGTCATTGCTTGATCGCACTTAGCACACAGCATCACTTTTTTAATAAAAAATTTTCTATTGCATCAATTTATTACTGGCAATGGATCTTCAACCAATAATGGTAACACTTCAGTTTGAAGTGCTACTATTATTATGGGGTGCTTATTCTTGGATTGCTCATATATATATATATATATATATATATATATATATATATATATATAATAATTATATCGAAACCTACGGTAAAATTATTGAATGCCCGGTTAGGTTAATTGAATGCCAGGTTAGGTCAATTGTACGCCCTTGACAACTGGTTAGGTTAAGTCGTGATATTTTCGTTAAACTAACGAAAAGATCACGACTTAACCTAACCAATCGTCAAGGGTGTACAATTAACCTAACCGGGCATTCAATTAACTATTTTAGAACAATTAACTCCATTTTAACTCCATTTTAGAACAATCTAAGAATAAGCACCCTCGTTCGACCCCATTCCAAGAAAAAGCACCCTAAATTGATTTGGGGTGCTTATTCTTGGATTGCTCCCATTTTTTTTATCGCTTTATGTGTAAAATATTATTTGACAAAAATATTGCAGCAATGCTACATGTAAGTTACGCCACAGCTACTGACAAAAATATTACAGCAATGCTACATGTAAGTTACGCCACAGCTACTGACAAAAATATTACAGCAATGCTACACGTAAGTTACGCCACAGTTACTGACAAATGATTTATGGGTAGGTTATGCAGGAGTTACACGAAACAGTAATTAAGTGTACAATCGCCTACAATAACTTTGCTCCACCCTCACCGAGATGTGGTTAACAACGCAGTCCCTCTTAAACCAATGAAAACCAATGACAGAATAAATATAATGTTCACTGTAGTTTTGATGGTAATGCTAGGACGACTATGTATTTTATTCATGCATTATTCCTAAATTTAGGGTAAAGAGTAGTCAGGTTATTTCACAAACGTGGGATACTTTGCTCTCCCTCTCGCTATCCCCATCTCTTGTCCTTCCCCCAGGGCCGCCGAGAGCTGCCTCGGGGAAGGATTGGTATATGGGCCCCCTTGTTTACTCAGTATTTTATTATGAATGTTTTATGTGTACATAACAAGCAAACTGATTATATGTCCAAGTCACTATTCAAAGCATACAGTATGAATAAACAACTCAGAAGAAAATTACCATTTTATTTTTCGAATCAATTATATTAATTTTATCATACAATTTACAAATGCAGTACCAGTCCATGCAGGCAAGACAATTGTTTACTGCAAGATTTTCTTAATTAGAAGTGTACTTTCTTTGCCTTCTCACTAGCAAAGTGGGAAATGATTCTGATGAAATTTAAAGTACGGGCTAACTGGCTTTCAATTACAATGGTTCCCAGATCTGTCAGTCGGTCTTGGTCATTGGTGGACCGCAGATAATATTTTATCTGTTTTAGTTTGACTATGATAATCTCTATAAAGTGTATGTTCATTAATTATATTTCCTCTTTGCTATTTAATCAATTGCTTTATTAATATTTTTAGATTTTATCCCCCCTCTTTCCGGGTCCCCTAGAGGTCCGGGCCCAGGGGATTTTTCCACGGTATCCCCACCCTCTCGGTGGGCCTGCCTCCCCCTCTCCTTTCGCTACATCAAAAACGACGATATTACGAGATCAAACCGTTTATATGGAATCGCACAATAGCTAAAATTCATCATAATGTAGAGAAATACAACACTTTATTTGTAAGTGTTAATATCGAATCACGATATGACAAAAAGTATTGTATCACAAATGATCCCAAAATTCGAAGGAAACTGTAATTCGGCGTGTTAGATTGCGATTCGAATAGCATCTAATTTTAAACTGTGATTTGAATCCAGCGACGAAATATCTTAAATAATATATATTAATATAATTGAGTGGTCCCGCGTCTTACGGTACCTAAGCGCCAAAATTAAAATTCGTCAGAAATCGCTCCAAAGTTTAGCAATATTCTAGCAATAGTATCTCTGTTATTAATTGAGCTAGAACGTTCATTTTTGGCTAAATTAGAGTTCTAAGTATGCTAATGAAGATGTTGATGAGTTTTTGGAATAGATTTTCATATTTTATATTTTAGATATATTTTTTTAATTTTTTGATTTTCTTATTATGCCGAACTTTGGGTGAACTTTTGGCTGGCAATAGAGGTGAAAAAAGTAGTTCGCTTCATAAGGTTTTCAACCATGCTTCTTGTGTCTAAGATCATTATAAACAAACCACGCGATAGAGGAAGGGTGAAAATAGTGATATCCATCAAAAACACGTTTTCGCCTGTGGTGGCGCTTAGGTACCCTAAGACGCGCGACCCCTCAATTATGTACTGTATGTAAAAATTAATAATCTAACATTCATTTTTGCATATAAAACCAAACTGTATATAAAAAGAAAGTTTGGAAATTTTTGTTTATTTTCTTTCTATTTTATTTTTGCTAAGTAATTGATGAATTATTTCGTTTTTAAATTACCTAATCATTTTTTAGATTAAGCTTAATCATGTAATCGTGTTAAATTCTGCAATGTTCATTTTTTATACATTCTCTCTTAGTTATAAAAGATAAAGTCAAAACGTGCCAAAACACTAAATTAACACTTAATTTTAAATTTTAAGCATTTAATTTTGGCTCATATACACGTTTCATTTTAATCCATAATAAAATACATATTTCTATTTCCATTTTTAGTTACGTAACTCGGCAAATTATGATAATGCCAGATCTGTCAATATGTTGTTTAAAAGAAAAATATGACTTTATCTTCAAATATCTTGCTTATCTGTCAGTATTCTGTTACAGCCAAAATTTACCTTTATATTCAAATATTTTGCAAAAAAAAATTCAGCGTATTGAGAATAAAAAGCAAAACAGGTCAACATTAAAGAATAATGATGTCACCAAATTATTAGTATATAAACATCTGTAATTTTTCAAATTATCATTCTGATTATTCTGATCTGACCTCGAGGCTGAAGCATTACTTGGAATATTTTAGAAGCAGTAAAATTCAGTCAGAGGATATCTTTGTCTTCTTCTGTGAGCCCTGCTGTCTCCAGATAACAGTTTTAAAATAGAATAAATAATTTCCCGATACGCTACAAGACGAATCGGAGAACCGTCAGATAATTTAGTAAGTTTTCACAGAAGCCTCCGATCCGCTACAAGAAGAAATCGAAGGGAAGTATAAAAGAAACTACTGCAATTCCATACACGGTACCAGCTAACCCAGTGTGAGAAAATCCGTTGCTGCCACCTAACCAGAGAAACCCCGTCAACCTCGAACCACCCAAGGCCATAGACGGAGGGTTAACATATATATTACAGGATAACTGCACTATTCATAGTGCCAGGATCATCAGACGGTGGTTTCAGGAACAACGCGATGTCGACCTGCTGAACTGGCCCACCAAGGGGTGTGACCTAAACCCCATTGAAAATGTGTGGTCAAATGTGGTTAATGTTTGGGAGCCTGGGCAGGAGCGTTCATTTCGGCACCTGCTGAAACACACCATGGCAGAGTGGGAACTTTTCCGCACGAACCCACTAGTCATCTACAATCACGTGGCATCCGTTCCAAATAGGCTACAAGAGGTCATTAATAATAATGGAGGATGGACCAAGTACTGAGTAATTGTGTCTAATAATGTTATGGTTGTGTAGTAAATATATATTTATTTACTTGAACAGTTGTCAGTTCCTTATAATTTGAACATTATGTTTTGTATGTTCTTAAGAAAATCCCTAAATTTACTCGATTCATGTTTATTTCTGTAATAAAAATTGAACTACGTTATCATCATCTTTCCATGGATAGATCTTTTTTGGGATAATCATTTGTTGATGATGCATTGACTTTAAATCGAAATGTTATTGTCTGAAGGAAAAGTCGATACTACAATTTATCTTACACTTTAACTATAACATAGCCACGCCCACATCAAAATCCTATGATCGAAAGTTTTTAAAGTATTCCAAGTTTGTGAAATAACCTAACTACTCTATTCCCTAAATTTAGGAATAATGCATGAATAAAATACATAGTCGTCCTAGCATTACCACCAAAACTACAGTGAACAATATATTTATTCTGTCATTGGTTTTCAAAAAATAAAAGTAAAGGAAAATACTAGAAACAGTAGCTAAAAATTGCCGTTTCTCTATTTTTTCACGTATTAAAAATTTATATCTGGACGATTCAAATTAAACATCATGTCAACATTCTAATTCGAGTCCGAATGATATAGGCCTAGTGTAAGTTAGTGTTCTGTCACTCAGGGCCCCAACTAGCCTACTTAAGGTCTATAGGGCTTCTGGTGAAATTAATGTATCTAAGTACTTTTTATTTTTAATTTTACTACACAGATTAAATGTGTATGCATTGAGTGTTTTGTGTATTACAAATGTAACTAAACTGAAAACCCTACAATACTAAATAGTACTAGGCTAGCTTAGTGATATGTGTGTATTATATATAAATGTTGGCCTACTGTAACTAAGCAGCCTACTAAATGGTACTAGGCAAGCCACTGGTCAGATATAATAAATATTACAGTGAGTGAATACTTTATTCAGATGAAGAAATAAAACTACAGTGCTTTACGATGTAGTTGATAATGATTGATTTTTTTATTTAAACTCCGTTTTGAATAGTTATATATTTTTTGTGGTGTACAAAGGAAGTCTATTTTTTTTCTTTTGTATTTTTATATTTTTTATGCACTTTATATCAGTTATGATACATGTCAATTTTTTTTTAAAGCAAAATATAATTCACTAAAAAATTAAAGAATTCGAATATTTATATAACCTTGGGAATTCTGGGAAATTTTTGTTGGGTATTCTTGGGATAATTAAAAATGTAGAGTGGTCAACACTGGTGACAACACCTGAGAGGGAGAGGAGGAGAGGGAGGGAGTGAGGGTGGGGGCTGGGGTTTAAGAGGGACTGCGTTGTTTTCATATCTCGGAGAAGGTGGAACGGAATTATTGCAGGGAACTGTACGTTTAACTTCAAGGATACTCTTATACTGTCTTGTCTCGCATGCATCAACTGATGTTGTTAACTGCTACGACTGTATTCCTTGTTTATGAGTATGAGAATCTGGTGTTCGTGTAAATGACTAAATTTTTCTTTAACTTTGCACATATTGCAAGAAAACCATAAAATACTATTGATTTAATATCATCGGTTTAACCTTATTGCATTGTCATCATATCATATGCACCTAACCATGTTGAATCACACTCGAAAATTGCAGGATCATATATACTGCGATTAACTATTTATTTACTTTGCTATTTCCTCATTATTTAAGCTCGGGAGTCAAAACCTCAGAATAGCATAAGTCAGGCGTTAAAACGTTAATTTAACTTAATGCTATATATATTGGGCCTAAGTGAAGAACTTAAATTTGCAGCACAGTTCTTGAGAACACAGAAGGGACCGGTACGCCTTCCTAGAGATGAACTCAAATAGGGCAGAAAAAACATCTTTGAAAGATTTTATGGATCTTTTCCATTTCATGTACTGTTTCCGATTTTGTTGAAAATAAGGTATTTAATGTAGATTTTACGCTGATTTGAAAAATGTAAGTCTTGTTTTGGAGAAATGAGTGGTTCAAAAGTTATGTTTATTATTGTAATTTTATCTTAGGTCAAAAACTATAACAATACAACTGAAAACTAATACAAGAGTTATTGTATTCTTTAGTAATATTGGCTTATGTCACTAAGTATTTGTGTGAATAGATTTCAACCGTTATTTTTCTGTCCGGTTAAGTTAATTGAGTGCCCGGTTAGGTCAACTAAATGCCCGGTTAGGTCAACTGATTGCCCGGTTAGGTCAACTGAATTCCCGGTTAGGTCAACTGAGGTTGTTGTCATTGGTGGAACAAAAACTTAATTTTTGACATAGCCCCAGGGGAAGAAGTCAAGGCGGTTTAGATCGGGCGAACGAGCTGGCCAAGAAATGGGCCCCCCCCCATGCCCAATCCAACGATCGGGCATTTCCTCATTCAAGAATGTTGTAACCTCAAAAGGAGCCACAAAAGCTCATATTAAACTTCAATAGCTTGTAAATAAAACTTTTTGAGTTCTTCTTTATTTGTATATCTTGCTTTTCGATGTAACTTTGTTAATTTTTCATAATAAATGTTTAAAATCGGGAAAATCATTTTGTAATCACCCGGTATATATATATATATTATATATATATATATATATATATATATATACATATATATATATATATATATTATATATATTTTACTACAACTAACTATTTATAACTGTGTGTGTATGTATATATACAGTATATGTATATATATATATATATATATATATGTATATATATATATATACATATATATATATATATATATATATATATATACACACACAACTATGAAAAATATATATGTATGTATAGACATAATATATATGTGTGTGTGTGTATACACTGTAAATATAGCACTCAGAATTAAAACATTTCAAGGCAAGTTTTGGCCAACCTTTTATCAAGAGGTTCAACAGGTTCATGTTGTCATCGCCACACTGCTTCCTGTTTGATCAGTGAAGTTAAACAGTTGGATCTGTTCAGTCGATCGATGGGTGACTTACCTTTGCGTCTAGATGATGTTGCAACTCGTGTTTGGATGCACGTAAAGCTGTAATGCTATAGACCATGGGTCGGGGAACTTTTTTGGGTATTACCCAAAAATCTATTTGAGTAAAATGAAATTACCCCCAGACTTCAAAGTAAACAAAAACAAGCCAATTGCTCTTAAAATTGTTGCATATGGTGTCTCTCATACCGCACGCATTACCCCCAACATTTTTAAATGTACCCCATTTGGGGTAATTTACCCCTGTTCGCCGACCACTGCGTATAGACAATCCAAGATGATGATGTCGTTAACAGTTTTAAGGCTAAATATGTTTTCCTACAATTTACTTTTGAACAGTTTTAGAGATTTAACGTTCGAATAGTGTCGCAATATAACCTTAATATAAATAACGTAAATGTAAAACAATTAGCATTTATCAAACGAGAAATACTATTTACGAAGAAAACCTTAAGAAAGAGTGTATAGTATCATATAAGTGTAAGAGTATAAGATTATTATATATGTAAAAATTATGTTACAAAATTTAGTGATAGCACATGAAACATTTTCAAACTTAAGCTTCAAAATGTTTCATGTGTTATTACTAAATTTTGTAACATAATTTGAAATTTGATTACTTATAAATCACCTGAAGATCAGGGCCTCCAGCCTTCTCTAGTTAGCCTTATAAGGCTAACTAATGAAAATATCACGACCTAACCTAACCAATCGTTAGGTCAAATGTACGCCCTTGACGATTGGTTAGGTTAGGTCGTGATATTTTCGTTAGTTAGCCTTATAAAGCTAACTAAAGAAAGCTGGTGGCCCTGATCTTCAGGTGATCCAATCTATTTTACAATCATATATATAAAACTAACACTTTTTAACATTAGATAATTAATAATTACGTAAACCATAATGAACCTGCTTTAGATTAATTTCTAAAGTGCGACATTCATCATTAAATATCAGCGGGAACCAAAGTAAAGCACGTTTAAAATTACATTTAATCATTTAATCGTAAACTATAAGAATCAAAACATTTTTATTTATTTTATTTTAATTAGTGAGAATCTCAATTTTATAATACGCTAATCTCTGCAGATTATGCATTATGCAAATGATGGGAATTTCTTAAATTCTACTTATATGGAAGAATCTATAGTGGATCACTTCAACATATTGCTTCCCAAAGCATTCGGAAGCAAAATGTTAAAAAGAGAAAGGTTGGTTGGTTAGAAAGAGGTTGGTAATCTAGGAGATAACCTACCAACCGTAAACAAAGCTATAAATGCCCTAACCGGGCATTCTTTATATAATTAATGTAGGTCAACTGAATGCCCGGTTAGGTCAACTGAATGCCAGGTTAGGTCACCTGTACGTCCTTGATGATTGGTTAGGTTAAGTCGTGATATTTTCGTTAGTTTTAACGAAAATATCACAACTTAACCTAAACAATCGGCAAGGGCGTACAGTTGACCTAACCGGGCATTCAGTTGACCTAACCGGGCATTCAGTTAACCTACATTAAATATATAAAGAAAATGAAAGGATTCAAAAAGGAGCTACTCAACTCGTACTTGTGGCAAATGATGTGGCGTGACCGATCCTTCCGAAATCCATTTTTTACTTTGTGTGACCATATAGCGCAACAATTCTAATAAATTTACTTTCAATCTAATATTTTAACATGTTATGATTTACTTTTTATGCCTTTACTTTATTAAAGCGAACATGGCTATGGGCAACCCTTATCGCCCCTCCTCTCCAATATTTATATGGACTTTTTCGAAATTACCTATATTCCGAGAATCCTGGGGGTTGGCATCCCTTGGTTGCGGTACGTCGACGATATTTTGTGTATCTGGCCCATGAATCGTGACCTGGATAGCTTCCTCCTTCAGTTAATGATCAAGTCCCCTCCATTAAGTTTACTTTAGAAGTGAGCAAGACAATTCAATCCCATTTTTGGATGTGCGTGTACATAGGGAAAGCCCAGGTTTTAAGTTTAGTATCTATCGGAAAACGACAAACAATTTGTCCTACGTACACTTTTACTCGGGACATGATACCCCCACTAAGAAGGCCATATTTTCATCAATGTTTCTCCGCGCCCTTAGGATCGCCAGTCCGGAATACATCGATGCCGAATTGGAAAAAATCAACGGTATTGGAAGTGATTTGTGTTATCCATCTGCGTTTATGGAATCTTGTCTCAACAAGGCAAAACGAACTTTCTATCGTGTCAATATTAACACTCGTACTTTGTCAAAAAATATTTTAGTACTTCCATTTTTCCCGGGCTTTTTAGGCATTGCTAATGTACTTAAACTTTTGGATATTAATGTAGTATTTTCATATAACAATATTGTGAAAAATATCATAGTAAAAATAGCCCTACCAATAATTCAGGCATTATCTATAAAATTGGTTGTAACAATGTGATTCCTTTTACGTAGGTCAGACGGGAAAGGATTTGCACACGTATAAAACAGCATCAATATTCCGTTAGAACAGGACAGTTGTCCAGTGCCCTTTTTGTCCATTTGTCAGAGTTAGCCCACTGTATTGATTGGAATAATGCTTCAGTTTTATTCCATTCAAGCAACATTGTTAATAGAAATATTCTTGAGTCTGCCATTATCCAACTTTCAAATAACTTCAACATAAGCAAAGGTCTTTTTCAACTCGATCCTGTTATTTTGAATTCCTTTAAAACAGATTTAGATAAGAAGGGTAAAACATTAAATCTTTGGTAAACTTGTCTTCTACTTTATTAACTTTTAATTTGCATTTTGTTTTTTTATATATATCGAAACCTGACCATAGGCAGCAGTGTGTTAAAACCCGGGCAGAGTTCCAGTATAAATTTGTATTTTTATAATCCATTTGATCTTGTGTAAAAATCGATTAATTTTTAATTTGCATTTAATTTTTTTTATATATATCGAAACCTGACCATAGGCAGCAGTGTGTTAAAACCCGGGCAGAGTTCCAGTATAAATTTGTATTTTTATAATCCATTTGATCTTGTGCTAAAAATCGATATTTTTCCTTACAAATCTGTACGCCTCACTGGTAATCCTTTAAGGTTTTAATTTTTAATTTTTTATTTTTACTTCTCTGTTTATTGTATATATATGTATGTATGTATGTATGTATGTATGTATTTGTATATATAGATATGTATATATATATATTATATATATATATATAATATATATATATATATATATATATATGTGTGTGTGTGTGTGTGTGTGTATGTTATTTATTTTTTCTTTTTTTCTTTCTGTAACCTATATATAGGCTTAACCTTTTTATGTACTTCAGTGTTCCTGAGGATGTCATTAGACGAAAGCGCTTGAGCACCATTTTGTGTTTCCTTTCCTTCGTGGTTTTATTCATCATATATATATATATATACAGGGCGTCCCAAAAAAATGTATACACACTTTAAATACTTATAAAGGCAGTGTTTATTAAAATACATTTCATTTTCAAAATGTAATAGAATCTACAGACATTATTTAATTGTTTTGTCAACGCCTGTTTTCAAACTGACGTCCGTTCTGGTCCAGGCACTGCTGATAACGCGAAGCAATGGAATCGCAAACATCACGAAACATTTCGTTTGGTATTTGTGTGCATTCTCGTTCAATGGCTGCTCTCAATTCAGCGACTGTTGCAGGTTTTATAGCGTAGACTTTGTCTTTTAAGTATCCCCATAAAAAAAAGTCTAGTGGTGTGAGGTCTGGTGAACGCGGAGGGTATTCTACGAAACCCTTCGTCCAATCCACATCCACATCGTGCCAAGTACCACTCGCAATACTCCACTCTTCGGTCCGGATCATCTTCATTAATAGCATGGACTAATCTTGGAATGTAACTTTTCCATTGACAGCGCTTCAAATGCGTTGGACAGACGATTCTGAAATTCCTACCTCACGACTCGCTTGCCGCACAGATTTTCTTGGACTTTGGTGATACGTTTCCAGTACTCTTTCTTGCTTTGTGGGGCTTGTCGATGTCCGTGGTCTTCCGGAACGCTTCTTGTGGACATTCTGAACAGTTCCATCGGCTTCAAACTTATCTTTAATTCGAGTGATGGTAAGTCGCGTTGGTGGATCTGTTTGAAACTCCCTCCTAAACTGTCTTTGCACTTCAACTGCGTTTTCACACTTCCAGTAGCATTTTAGAATGAATTTCCTTTGTTCAAAGCTTAGTCTGACTGCCATTATTAATTCTAATGGGTTTAACTTGGAAAGAAAGAAACATCAATTGAGCTATCAGCTGTTAAAGTGTGTATACATTTTTTTGGGACGCCCTGTATATATATATATATATAGAGGGTGTCCGAGAATTATCTGTACAATTTTTGGCTGTTATTAAAAGTCAACCATGAAGTGTAGAAATTCCAGTGTTGTCCCATTTTACAGAGAATCTCATTAAGTTTTTTGTGATACCAAGTTTTGACAAGTTTTTTAGAAATTCCAGTGTGTCCGAACATTATCTGTACAATTTCATCTTTTAATAAAATTCTTGATAACACACGTAAAATTCTTAAACAAGATTATTTAGAATCTGTATTTTCAAAAGTTTCTTTTATTAAAGTAACGTTGTTACAAACATTCGATATGTGCATCATTAGTGATTCGCAAAACATCCAATCGATACTCCAAATGTTGCCATGTACGCTGCAGCATATCCATCTCAATTCGCTCAATAGCAGCTGTGATTCTTGCTATTAAATCATCAATGTCTGTCACCCGCGTACATTTTCTAAAAACTTGTCAAAACGTGGTATCAGAAAAAACTTAATGAGATTCTCTGTAAAATGGGACAACACTGGAATTTCTACACTTCATGGTTGACTTTTAATAACAGCCAAAATTGTACAGATAATTCTCGGACACCCTGTATATATATATATATATATATTTTTTTTTTTTTAAGTTCAGGAAGAACCGATTCGCCTCAATTTAAAAGGGCATATCTCAGCGGAAAACAAAGAAAAAGGGAGAGGAAAGACAGAGGAAAAAGAAGGGTGGAGGGGACAGTCGAAGTGGAAAAAGACCAAGGATGACAAGGACTGCAGGGTCGAGCCCCATCATCCTTGGGTGCTAGGGCCGGGAGGGCGCACGTGAAACCTCCAGGAACAAGCACGTACAAACGAGCACAAAGAGCACTCAAGAGCACGAGCTTAGAACCCCCTTGCGGGGATATATTATATATATATATTATATATATATATATATATATATATATTATATAAATTGACGATTGGTAGGTTAAGTCGTAATATTTTCGTTAGTTTTAACGTTTTTTTGATGGATTCATTTAAAAAATGTCTCCTGAAGATCCTAGTGTAGTTTACGTTCCCCAACTTTGACCTAGTGTGTTTGTGTCCCCTTTTGCGTCAGGGGGACGTAAACCACTTGCTCCCAAAATTGTTTTTGGAACGAAATAGCTTATAATGATATTACTTTAGTGTAATTTTTTTAGTTTCAACAAGTGTTGTACAATACACTGATTTCAGTGTTGCATAAAGGTTACATTAAAGTATGCAATTGATGTGCAAATTTTATAAAATTTTAGGATGATGATACTTATGTTCTCATAATTTGGGTTTATCACCGAGAAATGAGACGTGCTGGAATTATAAAATGCTATAAATTTATAAAAGAGAGACATTTAAAGATTTTAGAAATTAATATTTAAAGTCTAAATACGCATATATTACAATAGAGATTACTGAGGGAACTCGGGATGTATAAGAATATAAGTATTATAGAAAAAATCTAAAAATGCTTACGATTAATATCGAACAATACAACTAGCATGCAACATATTAAAAGAAACCCCTTCTTTTGTTATATACTGTTTATATAGTCGATGACAAAAGTTTTGTCCTTCCGAATATTATAAAATATATAGATATCATTTCAGTTCTTTACCGTTTTTACAATGTGCTCAATTCTATGGCAACTGAAAACCATTCGCACAAGAAATAGTTTTCTCCTTTTTTTTTCGGACAAGGTGATGAGTTTGGTATTTGTGTATTTTATAAAGCAATAGTACCAACCTTAAATCTAGAATTCAGTAGTATGAGGTAGTTTAGATGTAATAACTTATAAATATCTATATTTTTTTAATGTATAAAGTTAGAACACATTCAATTATAATAAAAATAATATTTACACACACATATAAATTTGTGGAAATAGAGTAATTTAAGCAACGTTGATGAATATTTACACAGCAGAAGGTTCTTCTCCTGGTATAGATGACTTATCGAATGAACATTTAAAGTATGTTAATGACGGAGTGAATGTGCACATCTCAGCCTCGCTTGCTCATAGTTAGATTTCTGGATTACAGGCCTATGGCTGTTGTCTCCTGCTTCCCAAAGCTGCTTGAGAAACCTTTGCTACGCCGGTTCATTCGACGATGACGGTCGCAACATTCGGAGCAATTGTTTGGTATTCATTCAACTCAGAAAGTCTAAGTACGGGAGGCAGAACAAAACTGCTACGAGTCATTGTGATGTATGCTCTCAAACACATTTGGCGTCATTTGTTCTAAAATATGCCTCCGAATCGGCGTGACGGTCGCAACACTCAGTGTAATGACCAGCCGATTCAATTATTACTCATGAACATCTTATCAATTCAGTTTTAAAAAATCCGACTCAACTGATTTGTGTATCTATTTACTGAATGAAATTGCATTTAAATACATTGACAGTAATTTAACTATTTACAGTTGTTTCTTGGATATAAGCAAAGCTAATGATAGTCCTGTCTTCTAATTTTATTTAAAAAAATTAGAAGACAGGAAGGTTTCACTGTATACCCAGTTAAAAAGAAAAATCTTTGCAAAATATATCGGCTCCAATACAGCAACCTCGATTCCAAATACCCGCACTCGCAATCAACAATATATACGACAACCCAACCCAAACTCATTTTTATTTGATCCAATCCTACCGAACGATATCTTTAACAATAAAAAATCAGAAAAATAAAGATTGTCATCAATGTGATCCCAGTAAAAATTAGTATTGGATGAAATTGTAACCACACTCAGTAAACTAATGAATGAATCAGTAACTCTATGTATTGTATATTTCTTGTCAGTCTAAAAGAAGCCAGAGTACGCCCTGTATTCAAGTCAGGAAACCCAAATGTTTCATCCAATTATCGCCATATTTCCTTATTACCAACTTTGGATAAAGTGTTTCAAAATATCATCCAAATTAAACTTAATAAATTCTAAAACAAATACGATATTTTAACAAAAACACAATTTGGATTGAGAGGTGGGCATACTTTTGCACGAAATCTTATTGAATAAATTCAGATATACAGACTAAGAGGAAATATCCTCCATTAGTTCAAATCGTATCTAACAAACCGTCATCACTACATCAGATTAAAAGAAAATTTATCCGACAAGGTGATGCTAACTAGTGGGGTCCCACAAAGATCTATTCTTGGGCCATTACTATTTCTTATTTACGTCATCGATTTTTATCACTCAACCACATTAAATTGTGTACAATATGCAAATCATACCACACTTAGTTCTTCCCCTCATAATTTAGATCTTCTGATAAATGAAACGAACAGGAAATCAGAGGATGTGTATAAATGGATGTGCCCTAATAAACTTTTACTGAACCTGACAAAATCATCTTATATGATGATTACCACAACAAACATAATCAAAGTTGGGGATACTACTATTGCAAAGATGAATGAAGTTAAAGTGCTTGGCATTAATTTAGACGAAAAACTAAATTTTACAAATCATGTACAACATAAAAAAAATCCACAATATCCATTTCAATGCATATTATTTATTTAAAATAAAAAAAAAATCCTCAAAGAGCAATCCTGACCCTGTATCATTAATTCATCCACCACACTTATTATATGGGGTAACTAAAAGAAATATCTGAAACATCCTTTGGAAATCATTCACAACAGATAACGGACAAAAACACACTTCCTTAATGTTTAAAGAGCTAAATGAATTATACAAATTCAGTGTTGTTGTCAATATGTTCAAAGTTATCAATAAAATTCAACATACATTACCCATTCAAAGAGCAATTACCCTCTATCAAATAAATCATCATTACAACACTAGACTTCCCAGAGATTTCATACGCAGACCAAACTATACAATTTGTAATTAAGTTCCCATTTTATAATTAATAATTAAATGCTAATTTCATTAAGCACTTTTAATTTCATAATTTATCCTACTTTTTTATTTAGCATTATTTATTTTCTACAATATACGCAGTTGATCTTTTTATTTAAATTGTGTAAAATAATCAAACACTACTTTTATAAATTGTTTACCTTTTGTTTATTATTATTATTTTTCTAAAAACAAACCAAAAAACAAAACGAACTTTATTCAGAAAGAATACATTACATTAGGTACATATTACATCTGCGTAGATTTTAAGAATGTTGGCATTAACCTTTAATTTTGTGTTTTAGTGGCAAGTTTTCAGGCAAAAATCTTTGAAACTCATTTAAATTTTTACAAAAGAAAATAAGGAAATAAATAAAAATAATGGAAAAATAAGATAAAGTTCCATTTAATTAATTTTGTCATTACAAATGAAAATTGAGATAACCTTAGAAATAATAGAAAAAAGAAACGGTAAACAATACATATTGAAATACCAATAATAATTAATTTTTCTTATTACAAATGAAAATGATACAGTCTTGAAGTAATAGAAATACAGGTAAATGAGGCACATTATACTTGTATATACGGCATAATATAATGGAAACTTTCAAAATATACAGTAATTTATATAACTTGTGAATGCATCCGATTTAAGAGTATGAATTTTGCATATATAAAAGGGCTCAGTAATTTTTAAAAATGGGACTGCGATTGTTTGTATGGTAACATTTATAAGTTCCAATATATATATATATATATATATATATATACAGACATTTTTTATGCAGGAAGGAAAAGCCAAGGGCGAAGGCGCCCCACCCCCCGAAAGGAGAGAGTCGAAATCAGGGTCTCTAAAGCTGTTAAAACCTTTACCATTTTCTTTTAAAATTTTGTAAAGAATAGTGTGTAAAATACTGTGAATAGTATGTAGTGTGTAAAATGCATGTATAAGTAGTGAGGAATAGCGGGAAAAGAGTGTGTCTGAGAGCATGCTGGACTGCTCATAAGGTAGATAAGACATAGAAAAAGATCAGCTAAAGAGGACAGTAACAGGAGAAACGGGCGTGTTGTTTTAATGATTCATGACATAAAATTAACGATTGCGCTTGTCTGATATTTATAGATATGGAGTTCCAAATATCTGCTCCTTTGTAGAAGAGAACATTTCCTGCAATTTTCATTGAATAATTTGGTTTATGTATGAAATCAGTGGGAAGCCTCCTGTTATGATTATGGGTGGTCTGTTGCTGGGTAATCGCCCTGTGACTGGACGAAGTATAGTTTTTATTATTATTAACAACTATGTACATACTGATACCGATAGTTAGTTCATACAAATCATTTAGTTTTGGAAAATTTAAATCTCCGAACATTGGAGAGGTATGACATTATCTGTTATCGTTGTTTGAGAGAGTTAGTAGGTATTTTTTATGGATTACTTCTAGTGGATATCTTACATAATTCTTTGTACTACCCCATGTTGTTATTCCATACTGTAAGTGTGGATAAATAAATGAGTAATATTACTTGCCATTTTTACTTCTCTTGTATAACAGATAAACAGATCCCAGTAATTTTGCCTAAAAAGCTTCCATGTTACCAACGGCATGTTCAGATTAGAATACTGTAAATGTGTTAATGTCATACAGTATCAGATACCTAAATTGTACGGAGAAATGTTGAAAATTTTTGTAAAATTTTATGAAAGTTGTACTTTTTTTCTGAATAAAGATTTTTGTTGTTTTGTTTTATATACTGTATATATCAGTATTGGTACACCCACCAATCTTTTACAGTTAGATGGTTCATTGTATCGTTCTAGTGTTTTGGTTCCTTCTGAGGAATTGGACAAGGTTCCTTGCTCTCTTCCCTGCTATACAATGTGTACATTGATGGTTTAAGTACTTCACTTAATGAAGCAAATTTGGATGTTGTATAAATAAATTGAGGATTAATAATTACTATATCTGCCGATTATATAGTGTTAATATACTTTTCTGTTAAAATTCAACGTTGTTTTCTAAAAATCCGGAATTACATTCTCAGAACAATACAGTTGCAAACTGCTCTAGCAAGAGCAGGCTGAAATCATATTAATTTTAATGTTACAAAATCTAAAGTTATGCATTTCCATTCCAAAACCTTAAATCAGTCAGCTAATATTAGTTCCAATGTTAGTTACTGGATACAATCATCATGATCCTAGTCTCGAGTGTAATCAATTTTAACTCCTTAAGCCTACCCTCGAACGACTTCGACCTAAGCAACGGAATCATCTTAGTTGCTCGTCTTTGAACTCTTTCGATTTTGTCTATATCTTTTCGCATATGCGCATTCCAAAATTGGATCGCTTACTCCAAATTGGGTCTAACTAATGATTTATAAAGAGGGACAATAATATAGTGCGATTTGTACTCAAAATTCCGAGCTATAAAACCTAATACTTTGTTCGCTTTATTGACTGACCGCTGCTGTACTTTGTTTCGCTACTTTTAAATCACCAGTGACTATAACTCCTAAATCTTTTTCCTGCTCTACGCTTGCTAACTCCTTCCCTGACATACTATACGCAAAATTACCGCTACGCGAATCTATATGTAAAATTTTGCACTTATCGACGTTAAATCTCATTTGCCATGTAACTGACCAATCAGCCATTTTATTCAGATCTTCCTGGATTTTACCTCTATCTTCGTCATTAATCGCCCTACCACCCAGCTTCGTGTCATCCGTAAACTTTGAAACTGTACTGACTAGGCCGACATCTAAATCGTTAATATATATATGAAAGAGCAAGGAGCCTAATGCAAAACCCTGAGGAACGCCGCTCGCCACATTAGCCCAAGACGACTCCGTTCCATGAACGACCACCTCTGTTTCCTACCTCACAACCACTCTTCTATCCAATTTATTACTACACCCGAACCTTAGTTTTTTCAATGAGTGTTTTGTGCGGTACGATGTCAAACGCTTTTTGAAAATCTAAATACACTACATCAACCGCCCGATGACTATCATAAACTTCAACTACGCTTTGGAAAAAATCTAAAAGATTATTTAAGCAAGATTTGTTTTGCCTAAACTATATATAAAATACATATATATAATATATATATATATGTGTGTATATATATATACACACACACCACATATATATATATATATATATATATATATATATATATATATATATATGAAATTATTTCACGAAAGTGACACGTGAAAAATTTATGATGAATAAAACCACGAAGGGAAAAGAAACACAAAGGGGTGCTCAAGCCCTTTCGGCCGAAAGTCTGGATCCATAGGACAATATTTATTTTAATACATAAATTACAACAAATGATAAATACTTAAAATGAATATCAACTTTAACTCGTAAATGCGTATCCGTGATACTGTACAGTAGTTCGTACTCCAGAAATGGCTTCGAATCTAACAACAGAAGACCGGGTAGAACTTGTGCTCATGTACGCAAGACAGGGCGCTACACACAAGAAGTTGCTACCGAATTCAATAGAAATCATCCTGATAAGCATCCAGTAACACATGCGACTGTTGGCAAGTTGTTTAAACGTTTCAAAGAAACAGGAAGTGTACATGATCGACGGCGTTCTGGTCGTCCAAAAACTGCAACTGATGAAAATACCTCTGCAATGGTATGTGAAACTTTAACGAATAGTCCAGTAACGTCAACAAGAAGATTATCAAATGAAACACGCATCTCGAGAACGTCAATTCGAAGAATTATTAAAAATCATAAATTCCATCCCTAAGTGTCTCGATGTCAGAGGCCGCCAATTTGAGCATTTGTTATAATTTGTTGTTTATACTGGAGTACGAACCACTGTACAGTATCACGGATACGCATTTACGAGTAAAGTTGATATTCATTTTAAGTATTTACCATTTGTTGTAATTTATGTATTAAAATAAATATTGTCCTATAGATCCAGACTTTCGGCCCACCCTGTATATATATATATATATATATATATATTATATATATATATACATATACCGTATATCGCGGCGTACAAGGCGACTGGGCGTATAAGACGACTCCCAAATTTTCAAGTTAAAATATAGGTTTTGGTCTATATTGGCCATATAAGACGACCCCTCTAATCGTGCACTTGATTCGGGGAACCAAATGAGCCAGTGAGGAATTACTGCATTTTATTTGCATTTTATTGTCGTCATGCAATCATACCACATATTATTTAAGGTTAGACAACTTTCATTACACTGCACTTTTATTATTTTATTATAATAATGTGAATTAAGTTGAGTTTCAGTAGAAAATATTTGTGGAAGGAGTTACCGAGGCGGGGGTTAGCTACTGTACACACTCCATCAACCATCACCCATGTTAACAACTTACCGTACACAACAGGATTTAAGGTTCACATTGTATACCTAGTGTATAAGACGACCCCTACTTTTGGGGGATTTTTTTTAAGCTTCAAATGTCGTCTTATACGTCAGCATATACGGTGTATATATATATATATACACACACACATACACACACACACACACACACATATATATATATATATATATATATATATATATATATACACATTTCAAAAGGTTGAAATTCCCTTGTTTGCCTTGTTTGTTTTTCGAATCTATTAGAGAACGAGGTTTCATAAGGTTCCTTTTCCCTTCCTAAGGAGGATCAAGTAGAGTGTGGTCACCCACCGTGGGAAAAAGGAAAAACGGAAAGAAAAATGTCCGTCGAATAACGGACAGATAAGTTTTACTAATACTTTTTCTTTTACAGATCTTTCGTCGGTAGCTTAATTAAGTATATATTCTTTAGTATAAATTTGTTACAAGAACCTGTTTCTGCGTTTCAAGAACATTTTTGCATATGATATCTATACTGGTTTGCAGCGCTAAATTTTGCAAGTATTGTACTCGTAATTTGCAGTCTGCATGGTCAGTATACAGGCCTTGTATATTTGTGTGTAATAAATTTATAGGGTTTCTAATCTTCGTGCTTGGTTTTTGTAGATAATGGTCGTTTTCTGGTCGATGTTGTCGGTTCCTGTTTGGTGTTATTGGTTGGGCCACTGCAATTGGGCGTGCTGTGGCTACGGCCCTTGCTATCATTGTAGATCTACAGAAGATCTACTGAAGCTAAGGCTAACAAAGACCCTAAGATCCACTCTAAGGTTAGCCCGAGAGAAAGGAAAGAGTAGGGGGTTAAGAAAGAGAATAAGGGGTTAATTAAGTAGCAACACCTATCACAAATGGGTTACCATTCATTCAGAAAAAGAGAAAGAAAGGCTCACCATCATCATCAGCCGGCCACTGCCGACAAGTCAGAAAAATAGTCGGAGAGAATAGGAAAGGGGTGAAAGATGAAAAGAAGTAAAATAAGAACGCTTACAAACCATGCAAACACAGTCTTAACTCACTATCATACCATGCAAACTACAGACATGCAAGTAAGGAGAGGATAAGAAGGAAAAAAAAAAGTAGTTAAAGTAAAACAAAAAGTGGGTTAGTTTACGCTACGAGCTACATCTATGATCGTGTTAGTTTAATTTTTTTTTTTTTTTTTTGCTCACATCACACACTGGCATGTGTCACAAGCTGGCATTATTGTCAACAGACTCATCCTCGATCACCACCCCTAGAGCTCCTGTTACTAATTGTTTTATTATATTAAAGAACGTTAATAATTTTAACGAGGGAGAGGGAAAAGGGTGAGGCTGAGAGGGAAAAGGGGGAGGCTGAGAGGGAAATGGGGGAGGCTGAGAGGGAAAAGATGTTGTATTAACATTGGGTGATACTGAATAGGAGGGTGATGTATGTAATGCTGGGGTGCATATATCTGCGAAGTTCTGTCTTTTCTCATAAGAAGGGATGGCTTTGCTTTTATTATTCTCATTTCCTCTAAAATATATATCGTACTTCATTGCCACTGTTATTACTTCCTCTTGGGATGTGAGCTGTTTTTTCTCGTTCTCTTCTTTGAGTACCTTTAATGTGAAAATACAGAAAATACAGGCCCTCCATATTTAGCCATTTTTCTCTCTAAATGACTGTCTGCACATAGAAGGGTGGAAATAGTAGCAGTTCCACACTTGCAACTTCTATTCCTTATCATGTACAAACGTTTTTAGGGGTGACTATACATGCAGTTTGAGCAATATTTGCAAGAACCTATTTGATAATACTCGAATATAAACCGTCGTTTAGATTCCCTACAAGTCCTATTAGATTCAATTTCTTTCCTCTGTTCTACCACCACTTCTTCATATACTCGGTGGGAAATGTGTCGAATCACTTCTCGGCCTCGCTGGAGGTAGAGATCTTTTCGCTTTTATTTTTCGAGGTGTTGATGGTCCCCTTATGATGTGAGTGGGCCTTGGGGTTCGGATCCCCAAACCTACAAAAAGAACGTGCTCTAAAACGGAGGTCTTCAGTCCACCCAGGGGTTTTTCACTTTTCTTCCTCCTTTCCTTCTCTTGACTTTTCTCCTGTTTAATCATTTTTCTTCTAACTTGTTTGATCGTTAATGAAAGAAAAAGATGAAAGCATAACCTCGTAGGAGCAGAAAGACTTCCTCTTCAGTTTTGCGAGAGGGTGGCAACGGATGCGTTACCTGTTTTTTTTGTAGAGTCTCCCATATCTTTTTGTGGGGCTATTTAAAACTTTGAATAGATAATTAGGTAGATAGCTAGATAGATAGATAGAGAGAGAGAGAGAGAGAGACAGAGATAGAGAGAGAGAGAGAGAGAGCGAGAGAGAGAGGTTACGCCACCCTTAAATATAACGCATAAATGTTCATGAAGTCTCCCCTTAACCTAACGTAACCTTCTCCCTTCCCCCCTCAAATCCACTTTATAAAAGGCCGTGAGGACCTCGTGACGTCATCCTGCCAAAATTTTCCGTCTACATTTTTGCCATTATACTACGACTGTGTTGTTTACGTCGTCTTTCCAGGGAGTAGAATTTTAGGGATTGTAGTCGAGACCAGTAAGCTTCATTTTTCGTTTCTTCTATCTTAGACGTAAAAGTCCTTTGTATAGCTTCTATGTTTGCAATGTCTCATCTCCCACCTTACTTAAAACAATTGGCATTAATGTAGTCTTTAAGCATAAAAATACTGTTAAATCTCACCTAATAAAGACCAGCCCAAACAATTCTGCTGGCTGTGTCTACTCGATTGGATGTACAGTAAATAATGTAACTCACTTTAAATAGGTCAAACTGGAAAACTTTAAACGTCAGAGTAAAACAGCATAAATATGTGTGGAGAACGGCAAATAATTTCAGTGCCATGTTTAACCCTTTCAGTGCGTGTGGTAAACTATGTTTACCATAAAAAAGCCCGACTCAGGACGCATGGTAAACTATGTTTACCATTAAAAATCTTCTCTCAGGACGCATGGTAAACATTGTTTTCCACGTTTATTAAACAGTCTATGAACCCCCTCGTTCCTATTAGAACAACGTAGTTAGTTCCCTGACTAATATTAGACATCAATATGGTCGTATTTGGCATCTTTTTTATTTTCTGACTCTCAGCTCACCAGAAGGGGGAGTGAAATAGACTCCCCCAATCAGTTCAGCATGGCATCCACAAGCAGTAATAAGCGTAAAAATCCTCTCTAGATGAGAATGATATAAACGTATATCTCTCAATGTATTCTGAAAGTGATATAGAATGTGAAAGTGAGGATGACTGGGCGCAAGATAATGTACGGAATATTTTACAAAACACATCAAGTAGTGACGATGATGAAGAAAATGTGGTACTTTTGGAAAGAGATCTGCCTAAAGCAACAAAATCTAGCGAGAATTTTGAATGGCAGGAAATTGGTGAAAATATAGGCTGTACCAGAGGTGGGTGGCAGTTTACTGGTGAAATAAAGTGCTCTTCAATGGTCAAACTCATACGATGTATGATGTTTTTTGTGAAGTTTTCCCAAAGAAGTAATTGAGCTAATGATTACAGAAACAAACAAATATGCAACTCAATTTCTGGCTGCTACACCTAATCTGAAATCAACATCTCGGTATAGTGCATGGGTCCCAACTACGTTTACAGAAATGAAGCAATTTATAGGGCTGTTACTTCTCATGGGTATTATACAAAAACCCAAGATAGGTATGTATTGGTCAACCGACAGTTTTTATGCTACTCCAGTATTTACAGCAATCATGAAAAGAGACAGATTTACCAACATTCTTTCTTTTTTGCATTTTGCTGACAATGCAGATGAGACGTTGAAGGAAAGAAGTGGGAAGATGGTGAAATTGCATGACTTTATTGAGTTGATGACATCTGCTCTTGAATCAAAATATTCAACTTCTCAGAACCTAATTTGGATGAATCTTTGTTGCTGTGGAAGGGCAGACTCAGTTTCCGGCAATACATAAAAACAAAAGGATCACGTTTTGGGATAAAAAATTTCAAACTTGTGGATGAAAATTGTGTTACTTTGAAATATAAAATATATACCGGGACCATGGAAACTGTTGCTGATTTTTCTAAGACTGAAAGTATTGTAGTAAGTATGATGGAAAAATATTTAGGAAAAGGTCACAACATCTTCACTGATAACTTCTATACATCACCAAAACTATACAAATACCTTAGTGATAATAAAACTGGTGCCGCAGGGACTGTTAGAAGTAATCGTAAGGGATTATGCCATGCTATGAAAACTATGAATGTGGCAAAAGGAAAAAACTTGCTTTTGAGACTCCTGAACTGCTTTTCCTTGTGTTTCATGACAAGAGAAGAGTTTGCATGCTCTCCAATTACCATTCGAACAGTGATGTGACAGTAACACGTAGGTCAAAGGAAGGTCGAGTCGAAAAAACCATTCCAGCTTGCGTACATGAATACAACAAACATATGGGATATGTAGACCGAACAGACCAAATACTGCATTATTACTCTGTCCCAAGAAAGTCTCTAAAATGGTATAAGAAGCCGGCAATGCATTTGATTCAGGTCCGAGTACTAGATGCTTGTGGAATTTATAATCTCATAAAAAAGGGAAAAGTTCCCATTCTAGACTTTTGCCATGAGATTATAAAAGGACTGACATCTGCAGATGAACCTAACTTGAAGAAATCAGTAGTTCCAAGACTAGTTGGAAAACATTTTACCAAGAAAATTACATCAAATTCTGAACGTACCCCAAGACCAACAAAGAGATGCAGGGTATGTTATGCCCATGGGATAGAAAAACGAGTACGTTTTCAATGCGAAACATGCCCCGATACCCCAGGGTTATGCGCCGAACCATGTTTCAAAACTTATCACTCAGCATTTAACTTTTAGTTAACTAAATAAAGATATCTCTATTTTACCTTTATTTTTTTGTTACCCATGAAAAACTGAAAATATTATTGATAGAAAACCTATTTTAAAGGCAAACAAAAGACGAAGCAAAAAATAATTCAAGTTTATTTTCTGGCGCATTTATACGCACAGCTTTCGTTCTGGGGTATTAGCGTGGCACGCACAGGGCGTATCAGAATGGGACGCAGCGAAAGGGTTAATTAATAACACTGGTATGCATATGAAATTTTTTTGTCTGCTGTGAGGGTTTTTTCAACTCATATTATATAATTTGACCATGCTGAATTCGAAAGTGACATTGGTTTTCCTCAATCAGGTCAGGTTTTTTCTCTATTGGCCATTTATTATAAGTCCAATTTTATCCCCAAATTTATTGATTTTTTTAGCTTAAACACTGTAGATACGAGTAATATTATAAGAACACTCGTGAAAAATGAAAACATTGTGTGAATAAATACTTTTATTCATACAATGAATATGGAAAAAAGTTTATTGAGGAAGGAAGGAATTTTTTTTGGCTTTCCGTCTGTGTTTTTCTTCGGGCACGTCTCGCTTCAAACACCAGCAATAGTCCGCCAGCATATTGATATCCCAGTTTCCCTGGTACCTCTCTTCCATTATTTTGATATCTTGGTGAAATCGTTCACCCTGTTCCTCACTATAATCCCCGCAATTTTCAGGAAAATAGTCCAAGTGGGACCACAAAAAGTGCATTTTTATGGACATGCGCGACCCATGAGCTTTGAAAGCTTCTATCAAGTTTTCGACAACGGACTCGTATTCTGGACTTCTACGCTTGCCAAGAAAATCAGTGACAACTGATTTGAATGCCTGCCAGGCATTCTTCTCAGTTGGAGTCATTGCGTTTTCGAACTGAGTATCCTTGATCAAAGTTCGAATTTGAGGACCATCAAAAACCCCAGCATTTAGTTTAGCATCAGATATATGAGGAAATTTACTCTCGAGATATCGGAATGCTGAACCCTCCTTATTCATTGATTTGATGAAATTTTTCATCAAGCCCAGCTTAATATGAAGTGGTGGGAGCAAAATTTTTGTTGGTGGTACAAGGGGCACTGAAACGACATTATGCGACCCAGGTTCAAAATTCTCTCTGGATGCCCATTCACGCTGTGCATAGTGCTTCTCATCCGCTCGGCTATCCCATTTGCAGAGGAAACATGGGTATTTCGTGTATCCCCCTTGCATTCCCAATACAAATGCCACAATCTGAAAAAAAAGAAAATATTTAAAGAATTTAGAGAATTTGTTCTATCAGATAAAAAAATCTATGCATTGGACTGTATCACTTCTGTGGGGAAGTTAAGTGTTCTTATACGCTCTCAAATAACCTTTGGAAAACAACATAGTCAATAGCAATAGTTTACTTATGATATTAGTATTACCTTCAAATCTCCACAGATCCTCCAGTTATGTTGGTCGTATACGAGAGCATCCAGTAAAATTTTCATGTTATCGTAGCTCTCAGTAAGTTGTACGGAATGTGCTACAGGGACTGATGCAACCCTATTCCCAATGTTGAGAAGTACTGCTTTCAAACTTCGTTTAGACGAGTCTATAAATAGCCTCCATTCTGATGCGTTATATGGCAGGCCCAAGGATTCGATTAGCCCCTCAACAGTGCAGCAGTACACTAAGGAAGAGGTATTTTCGTGCACTGCAAAAAACTTGCGGAATTCTTCCTCTCGTTTCCTATACCAGGAGAATGTTGTTCCCGGAGCCAGCAAGTTGTCCTCTCGAAGTCGTGAGCCCAAGATCTCGGCAGCTAATTTGGAAAGTCCTAAATCCCTGGTAAGATCATTAAGTTTGGCCTAGTTGAGAGGCCTCGGCTCATTTGAAGCGGTATTTTGAGGTATATACGACTGGGACTGGTCATTGGCATTGGTCATTGATTCATCATCAGAATCATCGAAGTCCAGGGTTTGAGGTGGGTCGGGTATTGGAATTCCAGGACCATGGGGTACAGGTCTCATAGCAGAAGGAATGTCAGGGTATACAACAATGTGTTTATTCTTCTTGTTAACTCCTGAAAATAGAAACACAGAAACATGGATATAAAACTTGCATATGAAATAGAAGAAGCATTCAGACAGTGGCGGCTCGTGAGGGAAGGCTGCGGTCTGTAAGATATGAAATAGGTCGATGGAGTCTGTATATTTTCTTTCTTTTTCATTCATATTGTCCCTTCCGGGACAATATGAATAAAAAAGAAAGAAAATATACAATCATTGTATATGTAAATGTAACTTGTATAACAATGTTTTTTGCGATGCAAAAACGAAGCAGACCAGACCTCGGGCTTAAACTGCATTCTGTGCAATACCTTTAAGCACTACGAATGCATGAACTTAGATAGAAAAGACAGGAAAATGGTAAATAGAATAAATAACAAAATCATAGGACTTTGTGGTTTCTTATGCGTCAAATGCATGGAAAACAATAAAAAATTAGTACAGAGGGGAACACAAAATGTTGAAATAGAAGAATCAAGTACAGCAGCTCTACCGACAGAAAAACATGAAACAGAAAACGCCTACACAACCGAGAAGGAAAAAGAAAACACACTACAGGGAGGGGCGAAAGCAGCCTCAGAAAAAGAGGTACCCACGGCAGAAGAGGGAGATACGAAATACACACCAAAGAAAACAACCCCACTGAGTGGGGAAGAAGTGGTGGCGAAGCAGAAGAAGGAAATTGAATCACATAAGACACAGAGGGAATTTAAACGACGGGCCATATGCGAATTTTATAAAATAGGTGCGTGCAAATATGGCTCAAACTGCATATACAATCACCCTACAAAATGCTTCTATATGATGAGGAATGGGAAGTGCAAGTACGGACCAAACTGCAACTTTTTTCACCCTCGTATGTGCAGACAGTCAATTACTGAGAAAAAATGCCTGAACATAGAGTGCCCACTTTTTCACATAAAGGGTACGCAAAGAAGAGAAAGGGAAAGAACAGATCATATTCGACATAGAAGAAATAGCAAGAGTAATGAAACATATTTTTTAGAAGAAATGAGAATAATAAAAGCTCAGCTTGCCCTTCTAACAAGGAGAGACAGAACGCCGCAAATAATACAACAACAACAGTGGTATCACGGGCCGCAACCCCAATACTCCCAAATGCAGCGGCCCAACCAATAACACCAAACAGGAACCGACATCGACCAGGAAACGACCAGCATTTAAGAAAATCGAACACGAAGATTAGAAGAAACCCGGTAAATGTATTATACACAAATATACAAGGCCTCTATACGGACCATGCAGACTGCAAATTACAATACTTGCAAAATTTAGCTACGGAAACCGGCATAGATATCATAGGCCTAACGGAAACACACTTACATAAGTGCGAAAAAGGCTGTGAAAACTGCATCGAGAATACTGAAATAGCATTGCTGGACTACAACATATACAGAGCAGATAGAGTGGCTAGACGAGGAGGAGGGTGTTGTATCTACGTGAAAAACACTTACACATGTGAAGTGAGGGTAAAGAAATCAAACAGCACAGTTGAAGTTATTATATTAGAAGTAAAAGAACTGAACCTAACCATTATGAACATCTACAGACCACCAAACACCACAAAAAGTGAATTCCAATTTGCTACAAATGAAATAGAAAACATATTAAAATTACTTGAAACTCCAGCAACAAATATTCTAATTTCGGAGATTTTAATTTCCCATTCATATCATGGAAGAAAAATGACGAAGTTATATATGTTGAGAAGTTTCATGGCAACATTACTAAAGATGACAGAACCCAAGCAACAATGCTATTAGATATTATGGAACATTACGCCCTTACCCAGGAAATCTGTGAAGCCACGAGAAAGGAGAACGTTTTGGATTTAATGTGGACAAATAACAACGAGATAATAATAAATAAAAAAGTAACGCGCACAAAGTTCTCCGACCATAACCTCATCGATATACAATTGAAGTTAGCACCCAGAGGTCCGAAAACGCATCCCAGAGAGGCAGATGGAATATTTGAAGGCTTAAACATAAATTCAAAGAAAGTAAATTGGGAAAACGTAAATAAAGATTTAAAGGAGGTAAATTGGGAATTGCTACTACACGAGAAGACTCCACAAGAAATACTATGTATAATAGAGACGGAAACCAAACCTATAATACTGAAACATATTCCAGAGAGACAGGAAAGAAAACGTAGCAAGCTCGAGAGGAAAATCAGGACTCTATTCAGGCAACGAAGACAAACCGTAAAACATCTCCACAGATGCAGAACTGATGCAAAGAGACTTAAACTAGAGAGGAAACTTGGCGAAATAGAAATGGACCTAAAGCAAACATTCATACATAAGACAAACGAGGAGGAAAACAAGGTAGCAGAAAACATAAAAATAACCCAAAATACTTCTACACTTTTGCGAAAAGGAAAATGCAGTGTAAAGAGAGTATTGGACCGTTGATAGACGGGGAGGCCGAATACACAAATGACCCGAAAAAATAAGTGAACTGCTTAGGGAACAATTTAAATCTGTATTTAGCACCCCTAAGTCCGAGATGGAAGTGGAAAACCCAGACGAGTTTTTCGACATTGAAACAGATCAACCAAGAACAAATCCAGGCACAAACCTATTAATGGACTTCGAGTTCAGGGAAGGAGATGTAATTACGGCCTTATCACAGATGCGAGACAATTCAGCGCCAGGGCCAGACACATGGAGTGCCACATTTCTGAAGAAATGCAGAGAGAGTATTGCAAAACCGCTATACTTACTATGGAGGAAATCACTCGACACAGGACAAATTCCACTCCCCTTAAAGAACGCTAATATTGCCCCCCTATTTAAAGGTGGTAACAGAGCAATGCCCAAAAATTATCGGCCAGTGGCTCTCACCTCACACCTTATAAAGTGTTTTGAACGCATAATTAGAGCCAAAATTACCTACTACCTACAAGAAAAAGACTTATACAACCCAAATCAACATGGCTTCAGGGCGGGTAGATCATGCCTGTCACAGCTACTAGACCACCAGGAGAAAATATTAGGAACATTGTGTCGAGGACAAAACATTGATGTAATATACTGATTTTGCTAAAGCCTTCGATAAATGTGACCATGGAATCATAGCACACAAACTTAAGGATACAGGAATTACTGGAAAGCTAGGAAGGTGGATATTTAATTTCTTGACGCAAAGAACGCAAAGAGTGGTGGTAAACGGAGTTAAATCGGAAGTCTCGGAAGTCGTGAGCTCTGTCCCACAAGGGACAGTATTAGCTCCCTTGCTGTTCATAATAATGATTGCAGATATTGATGCAGATATTAAGGACAGTATTGTATCATGCTTCGCAGATGACACGAAGATATGTAAGGAAATATTAAACGAAGATGACATAAGAATACTACAAAACGACATTGAAACGTTATTCCAGTGGGCAGAAGACAACAATATGAAGTTCAACGAAGAAAAATTCCAACTTCTAAGATATGGTAATAACAAACAGCTACAGAAAAAAGGGTACAAAACTCCGCAAGCCAAACAGATAACACCAAATCCACAAGTCAGGGATCTTGGAGTAATAATGTCGACGGATGCGGAATTCAGAGAGCACTATAAAATCAAAATCACAACGGCTAGAAAAATAATGGGAATCATCTGGAGGAGCTTCCGCAGCAGAAAAGCAAACATCATGCTCAAATTATGGAAGAGTCTAGTCCTACCAATAATTGAGTATTGCTCAGTACTCACAAGCCCACACAGAAAAAGAGACATTGCGAGCATTGAAGCTATACAAAGGACTTTTACGTCTAAGATAGAGGAAACGGAAGGTGAAGACTACTGGTCTCGACTACAATCCCTGGAACTCTACTCTCTTGAAAGAAGGCGAGAGCGGTACACAATAATATACATATGGAACATACTTGAGGGCACTGTCCCTAACCTCAGAAATGAAGTAGAAACAAACTGGAATGAGAGAAGAGGCAGATTTTGTACGGTCCCAGCTGCGGTGGGACAAGGAGCCATGAAAACGAGGATGGAAAATACCCTCAGAATACGGGGCCCAAAGCTTTTCAATGTCCTTCCAAAAGAAGTGAGGAATCTCCAGCACACCAACCTGAATAACTTCAAGAACCAGCTGACAGATTCTTGTGCAAAGTCCCTGACCAGCCATGCGTGGCTGGCTACGAGGGCAGGAGGCGATCAGAGAGCAATTCCCTCCTTCACCAAGTCCCGCAAATGAGGCGGGATGCTGCAGAGGGGTCGACCGCAGGTCGATCCTGAACCGTCGTTCAAACTCAACAAAAGTAAACAAAAGTAAGTAAATATGTATGTGTAAATGTATTTTCTATAACAATATGTATATGTAAATGTATGATTACCATTATGGTGAATATTATGCTATATATGGTGAATATTACATTATGGTGAATATTATGTCAAGTTTCATACGAGGATTTCAAAATATTTAAGAAAAATAAATTTATAAGCCCACCTTGGAGGTTTGTCATGCAGAAATAGCAATCTGTCACGTGATCCTTTCCTTCTCTCCAAATCATGGGAATTCCAAAAGGCAAAGATTTCGCTCTGCCTTTGCTCCATCTTCTCAAATTTTCAATGCACGTCTTGCAGCACATATGAGGGGCGAAATTTTTGTCCTGGTCCCCTAGCTTAATTCCAAAGTATGCTCTATGCATTGTCTTCACAAATTTAGTGATTTGGGACTGGTTATTTGGCATGGTAACCGTCCCACATATGTAGCAGAATCTATTGGGATCATTTTTACACGCTCTATTCATTATGAAATATTTTATCTATATGCCTGAAAAGTAAAAAAAGATATTATACAAGTGAAACAAGTGATGATAGATGTTACTGTTCCAATTCCGCTTTGACAAAATCACGAAAAATTCTATTTTACTTATGAGGCCATAGCCGGATAACCTGAGCTGATTGAGAAAAACAGATTGCAGATTCGAAATCAGCAGGAAAAACTCTATAAGAATCACTTACAAAACCCTTGACAGCAAAATTGATGCATACCAGTGTAATATATAACGGGTGTGCCATAAAAAAAGGGTACATTTTAAAAAAGCTATTAATTCAAAGGTAATTTATACACAATAAAACATATGTGTTTATTAATAAGTTGACCAAATTTCAGAATATAATTTCAAAAAAACAAAGCTGTGACGTCTTAATTTATAAAAGTGCTGAAAATGACAGCCGACTTTATGTTTGAACAATATTGTACTTTTTAATGATCAATTTCTTTTTTATTTTTCAGAATTAATTTAAATCATACAATTAGTAAATATGCCACTTTCTTATGAAGACAAAATCATCATTAAGCATTATAGGCTTGATAAAGGTTATGGTGTAAGAAAGTTACTTGCCGAATTTCATCATAAAGGATGGTCTAAAGGAGGTTTAGCACATTTGCTGAAAAAATTGATGAAACTGGAACCATTGAGAGGAAGGAAGGTAGTGGGCGACCAAAATCAGTTCGAGTGGCTGAAATATTCAAAATGTAGAGAAACGTGTCCTTAGTCAAAAGGATAAACCTGGTACCCATATGACACCAAATCAAATTTCAAAAGAGCTTGGAATATCAAACACAAGCGTAAGGGGGATAATTAAGGAGGATCTTGAATTGAAGCCGTTCAAACGTGTGCATGGGCAAAAATTGTCTGAAATAAACTGCCAGAAAAGATTTACAGTATCAAAGCGCATTTTGCGCTTCATAACTCAAGATAAACTGGCGAAGACATTTTGTACTGATGAAAAACGTTTTACTGTAGAGCCCCCCCAGAAACTCTCAGAATGATTGAGTCTATTCAGATGTTCAGCATAAAAATCAATTGCAAGATGAAAGACTTTACGCCACAAGGAGCCATTTTTCTGCTAGCGTCATGGTTTCAGTTGGAGTGTCCAAGTTAGGAAAAACTTTAATTTGTTTTATTGAGCCTGGGGTAAAAATTAATGCCCAATATTATACTAATTCCCTGCTACAGAAAATGCTTCCTTAACCCTTTCAGACCTGAATTTTTTGTAGGGTTAAGTTATGAATGCGTGTATTTGAAACGTTAGCAATTGGCATCTTCAGTCCTTAAAGGGTTAAATGAGAAAACTGGCTAATAATGGCTACTTCCTTTTCCAAGATGAGGCAACATTCCACACTACTAAATCAACGATTGAGTACCTGCAAAATAGTGTACCTGAACTTTTAGAACCTAGTAATTGGCCTCCGAACAGCCCAGATCTAAACCCCGTTGATTACGGAATATGGGAGAACTTAGCAGAGCGAGTCTACAGGACTAGGCTAAAAGATGTCGTTCATTTAGGCGAGATCATCATTCAAAAATGGGAAGAGCTTCCCCAGGAACAAGTAATTCGAGCAATAGATGAATTCCGGCCAAGAATAAAAATGTTATTGAAATGGAAGGAAAATATTTCGAACAATTTTTTTAATAATTTCAGGTAAATTTTATGTTAAAAATTATTTTTATAAAAAAATATTAAAAAGGTTTAATAATTTTTTGCATATTAAGTAGAAAAATCATACTCTTTCGTTAAATATTGATAAAATTTGAATTATTTGATATTTTAGTCTGAAAACTTGTTTTCATATAGATAAATACATATGTTTTATTGTGTAGAAGTTTTATTAAAATTAAATGACAAATGTTGATTTTATAGCCTTTTTAAAATGTATCCTTTTTTTTATTGCACACCGTTTTAT
>JAJOZX010004734.1:332500-373754 GCA_023014485.1 Bathynomus jamesi
AAGTATATCACATAACAATTTTATTCCATAATATACTATGTCTGCGGATACAGAAGTGACTTACAATTGAAGAAGAACATACCAGACAACTGATAAAGAACATTACGTTTATTACAATGTACAGTTGTGCTTACTATTCGTAGGCCACTCTTGAGAACAGATAGCGACACCTGGCATATATTTGTTGTGTATACGACAAATGGTTGTAACATTTTATGAATGAATCTTGGCGTGAGTGATCGCTGATTGATTGGTTGACTCCTTTCCAAATGTCTTTAGAACATAATTATTCCCATTCATCACTCTGGTTTACATATTACTATGGAAACCTAAATGAATAATTAAATATAAATTCAAGAAGGGGATATATATTAACAATGAAGTGAATAAAGAATCAGTCATTGTAATATGCCCCAATTACCGTATACAGAGTTGTTAATCACTGTGAAAAATAATTCATTTATTTTTCTAATTAAACACAAAACGGTCGCACTTCCTGTCCTATCCACTATGCTGATTATTCTACCCTTCACTTCTCCACCCGCTTCACCCTCTCAACAGTCACTATGATTCGCATACGACGTCTATGGTGCACCTGACCTCTGATCTTTCTACTATCTCTGATTGGGGCAGAGAAAACCATGTTGCTTTCATTGCTTCAAAAACTCAGTTTCTTCATCTGTCTACTCGTCACAACCTTCCACACGACTATCCCATTATCTTCAACAATACACAATTCAATCCTTCTTCTTCTCTTAACATTCTTGGTGTTTCCTTTTCTCATGATCTTTCCTGGAAAGATCACATATACGCTCTTTCTAAAACAGCTTCTAAAAGGCTAGGTGCACTGTACCGGCTTCGAGGTTTCTTCATCCCAACTCAGTTGCTGTCTCTGTACAGGTGTCTTGTCCGCCTCCGTATGGAATACGCTTCTAACCCGCACAGCTCTACTTGACCGGATGGAGTCAAAGGCTTTTCGTTTCATCAATTCCCGCCTCTTACTCAATGTCTTCAATCCCTCTCTCTTCGCCGCACAGCTGTCTCACTTTCTCTTTACTATTGCTATTATAACGGACATTGCTATTCTGAACTCTCTAACTGCATGCCTCCTCCTTTAAGGAGAGGACACAGTACTAGACTTTCGACATATTGTCATTCCTTTTCTGTTCAACTCCCTAATGGGGGGGGGGGGTTAATCGGTGTTAGCAATCTTTCATCTACTCAACCAGTCAACTTTGGAACAACTTTTCTCAATCCATATTTTTCCCTGTCTATGACCTCCAATCTTTGAGAAGCAGAGTGTCCAGGCATTTCGGAAACCTTGAACCTTGGTTTTGGTTCTTTCCTTCCACTATGGGTGGAACGTTTTTGCGGGCGTTCGCCCTTAGCTCCTCCTTACTGCATAAAGAAATTAGAGCTTTCTAAACTATTTGCTTTTTATATATTAGTTATATGACTGATTTATATAATAGTAACATTAAAACGTTTATACGTTAAATAAAGCCACAAGTAAGTTAATGATTTATATACAGGGTGTTTATAAAGTCCCTATCTATTTCAGTGAAAACGTAGCAGAAAGGGTAAAATTCAATAACAATATAATAGAAGCCATACATTTAATGAATACTTAAGCATATGATTCTACATGAGAACCATCAGTATCTCTACAGAGTTCGAATCTGCCAGTAGCATTGCGGAACACATTTTGGAGCACTACAGGAGTTATTTTTGTAACTGCTGTTACGATACGAGCAGGTAAATCTTGCAGATCTGTAACCCTCGTTTGATAGACGTTTGATTTGATAAAGCCCCATGCAAAGAAATCCAAGGGTGTTAGCTCAGGAGATCGAGCCGCCCAGGGTCTGTTGCCTCCACGTCCGATCCACCGATTTGGAAATCGTTCATTTAGGTACTCCCGAACAATGTTTGCGTAATGACAAGGTGCCCCATCTTGTTGAAAGACGCCGGTGTTTCAAATGCCATCTGAATGAAGCTGGGACATTTACGGGTTTGTATCGTAACAGCAGTTACAAAAATAACCTCTGCATGCTCCAAAATGTGTTCCGCAATACTGCTGACAGATTCGAACTCTGTAGAAATACTGATGGTTCTCATGTAGAATCATATGCTTAAATATTCATTAAATGTATGCCTTCTATTATATTGTTATTGAATTTTACCCTTTTTGCTACGTTTTCACTGAAATAGATAGGGACTTTATAAACACCCTGTAGAAGGACAATCTTTCGACCTATTCTAGAAGGTCCTGATCAAGTACGAAAAAGACCTTATAGAACATGTAGGAAGCTTAAATTTCTCCTAATTTAAAATAGTCACATAACGTTCATACTCGTACATTATGTTAGTAAAGATCGTCGTGGCCACGTGGTTATACCGCTTGCCGCTTGCCGTAACTGTAGTTACTGTAATTGAGTTTGGTTTGGGCAGTTGTATCTCGTTATGTGGGAACCATCCCGTAGTTCAAATGATGTGACAAACCGTAGTTCGGACCTTCGTTAATTAAGCTGTACGACTGTACGTCTCCTTTGTCATATCACCCTATCTTTTGTTTGTGTGGAAACAAAATCATGATGCAACTCACAGCGTCAGAGGCAATTTGTATTTTTCAGTTGCTATTCTCATATCAACTTATATTTAACAAATACTATCGCATTTATTTTTTAAATGATAATCTCTCTATAATATAATTGAGGCAAGAATGCCTCAGGTCTGTCCCAAAAAATTATTTCAAAAGCTGAAATCGGATACCGAAGATTTTGAAAAGAAATTATTAAGGTAGTGAAAGCTTAATATTTACTTTAAGCTTCACAAATCTTGATACAATGGGTTCAGATGTGAAGCTTAAGATTTTTATTGTTGCGTTCTCTTCTAGCTGAAGTCGGCCCTACGGGCCCATTTAGCTAGACCTGCGGTGCTGGAGCCTTCGGTCCCAGAATTACTGAGGGCAGGGGGTGTCAACTGCTCAGCTTCACAAAAGTTCTTTGTGAACTTAAGATTTTTATGGCTGCGTTCTTTTCTATAGTTTTATTGACCGAATAATTGACTTCCCAGTAACTGAGGGGCGCAAGCATCCCAATTACTAAGGCAGAAGGCCCCAGCACCGCAGGCCCACTTTAGCTAGTAATAATAATAATAATGATAATAATTTAGTTGTAATATAGTAAAGTATACTTTTTACTGAATTAACTTATCCGACCTAATAAATAGTTTGATTTAATTTGTCAAAATTACCTATAATTTAATTCATTGTAAATATTTTAATGCACACTCGAGTCATTAACCTTTCCTGTTTATATTTTAACGAAGTAGTCTCAAAGTGATATCAAAACAATTAACTAATTAAACTGGAGTAATTCTAAACAGTAGTAAGATTGGTTACATTTACAATTACGTCACGTTTGTACGCCAAAAATGGTTGAAAACTGGATTATGATGGGGAAAATATACATTTAAAATTCATTGCGCAAAACTTTGTTGCAATATGCATGACTTGTTTATAAGTATTCATCCAACTTTTGCCGACACAGCCCTAATATGAAAACTTTCAGTAATCAAAAGCCAATGATTGTAAAATTAAAACTTTAGTCTACAATTGTTATTCTGAAAATTAAGAATTCATTCATGAAATGTTTTGAACGTGAATTACAAGTGCATGGCTCCATTTTATATGAAACAAATGTACTTGCATATATATATACAGGGCGTCCCAAAAAAATGTATACACACTTTAACAGCTGATACTCAATTGATGTTTCTTTCTTTCCAAGTTAAACCCATTAGAATTAATAATGGCAGTCAGACTAAGCTTTGAACAAAGGAAATTCATTCTAAAATGCTACTGGAAGTGTGAAAACGCAGTTGAAGTGCAAAGACAGTTTAGGAGGGAGTTTCAAACAGATCCACCAACGCGACTTACCATCACTCGAATTAGAGATAAGTTTGAAGCCGATGGAACTGTTCAGAATGTCCACAAGAAGCGTTCCGGAAGACCACGGACATCGACAAGCCCCACAAAGCAAGAAAGAGTACTGGAAACGTATCACCAAAGTCCAAGAAAATCTGTGCGGCAAGCGAGTCGTGAGGTAGGAATTTCAGAATCGTCTGTCCAACGCATTTTGAAGCGCTGTCAATGGAAAAGTTACATTCCAAGATTAGTCCATGCTATTAATGAAGATGATCCGGACCGAAGAGTGGAGTATTGCGAGTGGTACTTGGCACGATGTGGATGTGGATTGGACGAAGGGGTTTCGTAGAATACCCTCCGCGTTCACCAGACCTCACACCACGTAGACTTTTTTTTATGGGGATACTTAAAAGACAAAGTCAACGCTATAAAACCTGCAACAGTCGCTGAATTGAGAGCAGCCATTGAACGAGAATGCACACAAATACCAAACGAAATGTTTCTTGATGTTTGCGATTCCATTGCTTCGCGTTATCAGCAGTGCCTGGACCAGAACGGACGTCAGTTTGAAAACAGGCGTTGACAAAACAATTAAATAATGTCTGTAGATTCTATTACATTTTGAAAATGAAATGTATTTTAATAAACACTGCCTTTATAAGTATTTAAAGTGTGTATACATTTTTTGGGAAGCCCTGTATATATATATATATATATATATATATATATATATATATATATATATATATATATATATGTGTGTGTGTGTGTGTGTGTATGTGTAATTTGTACGCAGAACTACACTCATTCAACTTAGGCTTTTGTATATATATATATATATATATATATATATATATATATATATATATACAGGGTGGGCCAAAAAAACTATTACCCTGATTTTGAACAATATAATTTTACCTTTATCAACTGTTATTTGTACAATCAATATATGTGTCCTGTGTAGAATTTCATGGTCCATCTCGTCGTGAAGTTGGATTTTTTCTTGGTAATAAGCAGCAGTGATTTTGGCATTTTGATCGACAAAAACAGTCTCTGACTTCCCTAACTTTGAAATAAAGATGGAAACCATGACTTTTTGAGAAAAATGCGGACGTTCCCTGCAAAGTCGATCTAGACTGATAGATTTTTTTGTCCTGTCTTCCATAAACTCGGTCATTTTGTGTGTTTATTGTTGAAGCAACCGTAAAGGTCTTCTCGTAGCTGAACCATATTTTCGACACTTCTCTGTCTGGGAATCGATCTAACAGAGCACAACATTTTTCAACTCTTGCTTGCTTATTTGATGCAGAGAGCTTATGAACTTCGACTCTTTTAAAACATTTAAGACCCAGATCATCTTTTACTATACGCGAACACTAGAGCGAGAAATACCAGTAGTTTTTTAAATTTCTCTAACGGACTTGTGGGTGTTGGGCCGTTCTGCTTGACTGCATATCATGGATGAAACCGTGTCAATAGTTTCCTCAGTACGTAATGTTTTTTGGCCTTCCACTGCCTTCTTTTCATTTGGTCGACCATGTGATATCGATTTTCTTTATGAGATACTGAAGTCCAGGTATCGTCCTTCGTTTATTTGGAAACTCTTTCTTCATTCGTTTTACACCTCCAGTGTTTCTCCTTACGCAGGTTCAATATCAATGTTTCATCTTGCAAAGAGTATTTCATTATGTTATAACTTGTTCACCAACTATAGCAGAATAATGCTCTGAAATGAAAAAGAAAATAAATTAATTATTTTGTATAAAAATTAGGAAAATTAATTATTTATAGAGAAACTGACTGTTATCTGAAACTATAAAATGCTGACTTTGACCTCCTTTCAATTGAGCACCATATTCTGATACCTCCCTCTAGTTGTGAGCCTGTACCTCTACTCCTGGGGCGTTGAATTGAAAAAGTAAAAGTATGGGTACAACATACGGCCTCAGCAATAAAATCAATATACAGGGTGAGCCACAACATTTTTCAAAATTTGGGTAATATTTTTTTGGCCCACCCGGTATATATATATATATATATATATATATATATATATATATATATATATATATATACAATGACTCAATAATTCTCAGGTCCGTTTCATTTTGCAAAGTGGTTGAAACTTTGCAATCTGATATCTGTTTCCTGCCCTATCGCTCCAATTCGGCCTTTGGATCCTCTCAAGAGGAGGCGCCGCTGATTGGGAGGCCCTTAGGCAATACTTCTGTGATTTCCCATGGAATGATTACTGCTTCCGTGGCCGAGGCCCTTCTGGGTGTGCTGAGCGCATCACAGAGGTGATTCTCTTTGGCATGGAGGCGTACATTCCATATTCTATTCCTACTACTAATGCAAAAAAAACTGGGTTTAACTTTACTTGTTCTAATGCTATCCGTAACAGAGAGGAGGAGTCTTTCAGAAGGTACCGTCGCCGTCCAACTCTGTGACTCTCACTCAGCTTATATTTCTGCCCGGAATCGTGCAAAATCTGTTCTTTGACTTGTTAAAAATTCCTTCATCCCACAAAAATGTGAAAATTTATAGTTTTAATTCGTCTGGCTCTTTCTGGCATCTAGTTAAGAACCTCTTCAACAACTTTACTTCCTTTTCTTTCTATCCTTTTTTCCATTCCGACGGCAGAGTTGCCATCTCTTCTAACAAAGCTGAACTCTTCGCTCAAACTTTCGCTTACAATTGAACCCTGGACGATTCCAGTGCTGTTCCTCCATCTCCTCCCCACTCTGACTTTATTATGTCTGAAATTAGACTCTCTTCTAAAGATGTTTTTTCTGCCCTATCTGGGCTGAACTCCAAGAAGGCGTATGGTCCTGATGGTGTTCCTCCAGTTGTTCTTAAGAACTGTGCTTCAGTGCTGACACCCTGCCTAGTCAAACTCTTTTGTCTATGTCTTTCATCTGGTACTTTTCCTTCCTGCTGGAAGTTCGCTTTTATTCAGCCTGTCCCAAAGAAGGGTTACTACTCCCAAACCTCTAACTATCGTCCAATTGCTTTGATTTCTTGCCTTTCCAGTGTTTGAATCTCTCCTTAATAGGAAGATTCTTAAACACCTTTCTTCTCACAATATTCTTTCAGATCGGTGAAACTTTTGCTATTGCGCTTGACATATCAAAAGCTTTTGATAGAGTCTGGCACAAATCTTTAATTTCGAAACTGCCCTGCTTCGGTTTCTATCCTTCTATCTGTGTTTTCATCTCTAATTTCCCTTCTGACCGATCTATAGCTGCAGTGGTAGATGGCCACTATTCTTCTCCTAAAACTATTAACAGTGGTGTTCCTCAGGGTTCTGTCCTGTCACCCACTCTTTTCCTTTTATTTATTAATGATCTTTTAATTCGCACTTCCTGTCCTATTCACTCTTATGCCGATGATTCCACTCTTCACTTCTCCACCCGCTTCACAAAGCGTCCCTCTCAACAGTTACTCCATGATTCGAATAGTACGGTTATGGTACACCTGATCTCTGATCTTGTTGCCATCTCTGACTCGGGCATAGAAAACCTTGAGGCTTTCATTGCCTCAGAAACTCAGTTCCTCCATCTATCTACTTTTCACAATCTTCCACACGACTATCCTCTTATCTTCAACAACACAATTCAATCCCTCCTCTTCTCTTAACATTCTTTGCTTTTCCTTTTTTCGTGATCTTTCCTAGAAAGATCATATATACTCTCTTTCTAAAACATCTTCTAAAAGGTTAGGTATGCTGTACCGCCTCCGCGGTTTCTTAAACCCCACTCAGTTTCTGTCTCTGTACAGGGGTCTTGTTCGCCCATGTATGGAGTATGCTTCTCATGTGTGGGGTGGCTCAACTCAGCCGTATTTGACCGCGTGGAATCAAAGGCGTTTCGTCTCATCAATTCCCCGCCTCTTACTGATTGAGGCAGCATTGCGGTGGAGAGAGAGATACTGAAGACACTCTCTCTTTACTATCGCTATCATAACGGACATTGCTCTTCTGAACTCTCTAACTGCATGACTCCTCCTTTAAGGAGAGCACGCAGTACCAGACTTTCTATACTTTCTCTTTCCTTTTCTGTCCAACTAGCTAATGCAAGGTTTAATTGGTATTTTCAATCTTTCATCTACTCAACCGGTCAACTCTGGAACAATCTTCCTCAATCCATCATTCCTCCTGTCTATGTCCTCCCATTTTTCAAACGCAGAGTGTCTTGGCATCTCGAAAACCCTGGACCTTGATTTTGGCTTTCTTCTTCTATGGGAGGGGCGCTTTGGCGGGCATTTGGCCTTGGCCCCTGCTTCCTGCATAAAAAAAAACTGAGAAATCGTTATAAAATGGATGGTTGCTACTTTTGCAATGTTCACGAATTCAGGATTTGGTTGGTCTACTTAGTGGTAAAGAAGTGCGACTACTAATGCCACGATGCTCATGAACTCGTACCTTAAGCTGGCGGACGGAGCTGCCAACACATGTGGCGTTACAACCAGAATTGAAAGAGTAAAGTAGGTTGGAGACGAGAGCATCGGGCAGCCTGTCCTTAAGTTTAAAAAAGGAGCTAATGCTCAAATTATTGATAAATATAAATTTAAAATCAGTTTCTGGATAAAACTGAGCGAGCAAGTGTTTTAAGTCTTTTTCGATCCTTTGGCTAAATTTAGTAGCCATAAAAGGGCATCGATATATATCTTTTGTATTTTTGAAAAGTGCGAACGGGGAGTTGGGGTTTAAAATGATAATTTAAATAGTCGAATATGTTTCATAATCATGTCCTTTGGATAAGAATAGAGTTAAAGTAATCATTTGAAAAACACATCTCAGAATGAAAAGAAAAATAATCGGAGCAAACCTCAAATGAGCGGTCAGTAAGAGTTTTAATGGAATTAACTTTAAAGCCAAAAGAAACATCACTTAAAAAATGTGTACCAGACTGGTGAAAGTTTTCTTATGATATAGGGAAGTTTTAAAATTATTATTGATTCTATGAATATTGACGTCCAAGGAAGCTAACTGGGCATTCTGGTCCACCTCTTTAGTGAATTTAAAACTTAGATGTTTAGAATTTAGATAAATTAAGAATTGATCAACATGAGAAGGGTGCTGGAATAACAGAAAGGTGTCATCCACATATCTACGGTAGAAAACAAGTTTGAAGGAAATGGGGCAGTCATGAAGCCATCGAGCCTCATGAAAGCAAGGGAAGGAGTTTGCAAAAGTGGGGCCCAAAGGAGAACCCATGGCTACGCCATCTATTTGTTTATAGAGTCTATTATCAAACATGAAGACAGTGTCTTTTACAGTTAAATTAAGTAATGAAGCAAAATCATTTTTATTCAATAGATCTGCTTTGGAGGAGCCATTAGGAAATAAAGTAGTCAAACAGATATCAATGGTTTCCTGTACCGGGACATTTGTAAACAAGAACCACATCGAAACTGGCCAAAAACAGCTTATGAACATTAGACATTTTAGTGATCTCTTGAACAAAGTTAAGAATTTAAAGTGGTAAAATTGTTAGCTGTCAATTTAGAAAGCAAGGGGACAAAAAACTTAGCCAGAGAAAAGCAGTGACTAATAAAGGCAGGTAAGATAGGGCGGATAGGGACATAAGGCTTATGTACTTTAGGTAAACTTTAACCCAAAGGAGTCACGGTATTAATGTCTTTTAATGTGTTTTCACCTTTTGTACTTCCTCTATGTCGAAGGAGGCGAGCAGTTCCCTCGCAGATTCCACTTTTTCATCGTCATAAAACTCGCGACACAGTTAGCAGCCGGTCAAATTTTAAATGATCTACTTTGTCCCACACAAAGCATAGCAAGAGATTCTCTATGTTATTTCTTTTGCGCCGTTCTTCTGGCGTCAATATCACAACGAAATTAACGGTAAACCAACGAGCTCGACTTCTCTGAAGAGAGAAGACTGAGGGGAGGAGAGGGAAAGACTCGGGGGATGACCACTTCCCCCTATCACCACGTGTTAGCAGATATCATCTATGTGCCGGGAGGGATGCCTTTTGCAGTAACTAACACCAACAGTTATTCGCTATGTTCCTCAAAGTATATATTCGTACACGCAATCACTGAACGTTCAAGTACAAATTAATATAAAGGTTTCTCGGACTCGCGCTCGAAAAATATAGCTATTTAATCAAGGAAACTAGCCACATAGATCGCGTCTGCAGTCGTTCGCCATCTTGGTATATATTTATATCGAAAATTCACATTTTATAATGAACGAAACGTAAGCAGATAAATTTATATCGTTATGAAACTGTATAATTGGACGATTTAATTTTTTTCACCAGGTGGTCTTTATGTACAGTTAGATTGTGACGCGTTCAGTGAACGAGTAATTGGATCTCAGGTGTTACTAAATGCATTAAACTAAATCAAAAACAAAAACCTTTATTCACAAAGGAAGAGAAGTTGCATAAAGTTTTACAATATTTTTCAATATTTTTTATATAATTTAGATATCTGATATAACATTACTACAGGGTGTTTCGAAAATCCGAAATCATAGGAAATATTTTTAATGTCTACACACACACACACACACACACATTATATATATATATATATATATTAAAAGTATTTCCTATGATTCGGAGCTTTTGAAACACCCTGTACATTCATACTGTTCTAATCTGAACATGCCGTGGGAAGCTTTATAGGCAGAATTAATGGGGGTTCTGTTTATTACATAAGAGAAGTGAAAATTGCAACTAATAGTAAGAGTAATATCAAATAATAATAATAATAATTATAATAATAATAACAATAATAATAGCTAAGAAAAGTTGAAAATTTACAAAAGCAGTGTTTGATTGTTTACACAATTAAATATATAAAATAAAATGATAAATTGGATATTTAGCTAAAAATAAATGATGCTTAATAAAAAAATAATGTAGGATAAATTATGAAATTAAGAGTGTTTAATGAAATTAGTATAGTTTAGACTTTAGAGAGTTAATTATAAAATGGGAACTTAATTACTATGGTAATAATAGCAGTAGTGAACTTATACATTAGTAGGGGCTAATGAAGTACTTCTGTAGTGATTTCCGAAATATATTTAGTGATGAAGCCTGCCTGATATTCATGAAAATTGCATTCCGTACATTCAATTGCTCCTTTGAAAGAGAGTGTATTTCCTGCAGTCTCCATTGTATAGTTTGGTTTGCGTATGAAATCTCTGGGGAGTCGAGCGTTATAATGATGATGTATTTGATGGGCATTGATTGCTCTTTGAATGGGTGATGTATGTTGACTTTTACTAACTTTGAACTCATTGACGGCAACATTGAATTTGTATAATTCATTTAGTTTTAAAATATTTATCTCTTTAAACGTTGGGGAAGTGTGACTGTGTTGTCATTATGCGAGAGAGTCCACAGACATTTTTTATGAATGATTTCCAAAAGATATTTTATATATTTCTTTGAGGTACCGCATGTTGTAATGCAATGTAATAAATGTGGATGGATGAAGGAATAATATAGGATAAGGAGTGCGTTTTGAGAAAGTCTTTTTTAATTTAAATAATATGAAGAGAAAAAGAAATCTTGATATTTGGGATTTGATATGTTGTACATGACTTTTGAAATTTCATTTTTCGTCTAAATTAATGCCAAGTATTTTAACTTCATTCATCTTACGAGAGTAATAATCCTAATTTTTATTTGATAGTTTGTATTTATATGTTTTGTGGTAATAAGATGACTTTGTCAGGCCCAATAAACGTTTATTAGCACACATCCGTTTATAATCATGCTCTAATGCCCTTTCGTTTCATTTATCAGGTTTAAATTATGAAGGGAAGTCAGTGTGATATCATCTGTATATTGTACGCAATTTGAAGTGGTTGAAAATGAGAAGTTGTAATAGCCGAAGAATATATCCTTGCGGACCCCACTAATTAGTATCGCCTTGTCGGTTAAATCATCTTTTAATCTGATATACTGATGACGATTTATCAGATACGATTTGACCCAATCGAAGATATTTCCTCTTATTCCGTGCATGCGAGTTTATTTAATATGATTTTATGTGAAAGTGTATCAAATGCTTTTGCCAAGTCAAGAAAGACCAAGGCAGTGTGCTTTTTGCTGTTTAGGTTCTTATAGACATTTTCTTATAGCATATTTATGACATCTTCCGTTCTATGTCCACCTCTAAACTCAAATTGCGTGTTTGTTAAAATATTGTATATGATTAAGAATTTAGTAAGGTTACTGTATGCAGTGGCAGATTATCACTGAGGCTATTGAGGCTGAAGCCTCAGGCTCCCATGCCTGAGGGGTCCCCCAATCAATTGAGTTTCGATGATATAATTCGAGATTTCGCAAACTTTGATTAAATATGACAGAGTACACAAACTGACAACTTCCCTGTTTTATTTCATGTTTTATAGGCCCTAAAGTAAAATTTGTTTAATACTGTTTGGTTTTGGCAAATGGCAAAATACACTGTGTTAAGGTTCTCTTAAGTTTGTTTTTCAAATAGCCTGAGCACCGTACATATACATAATTCGTGTAAATGTACTATGTACTGTACATGTAATGTTAATAAAAAGCGAGAGAAAAAGGCCCCCATATTCTACATTGCCCCGGGGTCCCGAGGTGTCTTAATCTGCCTCTGCCCATATATACAGTATATAATACTAGGAGCACTCACTATATTTTGCCCCACCCTTTTTTCTTAGCTAAATAATAGGCCATGGGGCTGAAATGTCTTTTGGGCCGTACGTTTCAACTTTCTGCGCTTCACATAACCAGATTTTTCCACTTTGAACCTCCCCTCCTTGTATAAAACCGCTTTTAAACGACCTTGTATAAAACCGATGGTTAACGCATTTTCGAAAATGGCGTCTGACAGTGATGTGCGTCGTAAACAGAGAGCTATTATCGAGTTCTTAACCGAAGAGAAGGAAACAGGTGGAAATATTTACAAACGTCTACAAAACGTTTACGGAGATGCTGTTGTTGATCGAAGCACACAGTGATGTAGTCGAGACCACCAAGTCCGAGACCGAGACCGAGACCTGATCCTGTGAGACCAAGATCGGGACCGAGATCAAAGGTTCGAGATCGAGATCTACCTTCCGAGATCGAGACCCTTAAAATTCGAGACCGAGATCGAGACCAAGCTCATGCCCTTTCAATTTGTTTTACACTACTATGGAAATTAGACTATGTTAAGTATATTAATAAACTAATAACTACTTTCTCAGATGTAGTGTGTTGAATGTAAAAAGTGTAGCCTATAAATTAACAAATGAATATATATATATGCGTACTTTTTATTTATTTACTTCTTTTATATCTGTTACAGAAGGTTTAATGAACGTACCGTACCACTACCCAGTTTGACTTGTGCATTTATTTAAAGCATGATAGGTGCTCATTACACTTAAGGAACATCAGCATGCTCAGAAGATCTGCTGAAGTTCGACTTCTGTGGGGCCTCATTATTATGCCTCCATGGCTAAATACACGCTCAATTGGAGCACTAGAGGCAGGCACTGTTAAAACAGTCATGGCAATATTGGCCAGTGATGGGAATTTATCCCCTTTCTGGTGCCAAAACTTTATTGGAGAGCAGTTGTCTAAAATATGAGATTCATCGATCTCAAATACATATTGGATGGGAAGATAATCGTTTTTATCACGCCACAGAGGTTGACACGCCGTTTGGCAACACTAAGTGGCCTTATAATATATACTTATATATAATATATATAATTCTCTATTTAGTGTTTCCATTTTCAATAAAATTAATCTGACGGGGTCGGGGAGGGCAAAATTTTTTGTACCGCTAACCTAAAAAAATTCAGACCCCCCCGCAAGACAAACTTGGCAACTCAAAACAGGGTGACTGATTAGTGAATACCTAGAGTCCCTTACTTTTACAAACTTTCATAAACATTCTGAATTGTGTCTGTTCAGCCAAGCCACCATCATGAGTATGCCATAACATGTATTTTTCATTACGGTCTCGAGAGGTCTCGGGAGAAAAACCGAGACCGCGTCTGTCGAGACCGAGATCGAGACCGAGATCTAAATAGCGGAGACCGAGATCGAGATCGAGATCTGCAAATTGGGTCTCGAGCTCGGTCTCGAGACCGAGACCGATCTCGAGACCTACATCACTGGAAGCACAGTTGGACGCTGGTCTAAACGTGTGAGATCATCGGAGAGAGGGAGAGCCAGCCTCGATGATGAGCCACACAGCGGTCGCCCGGCATTGGCTATAACATCTCACACTGTGCAACGTGCTAACAGCATCATTCGATCAAATCGGCGCGTCACATACAAGGAGCTATAACTGGAGCTAGGAATTAGTGAAGAAAGTGTGACTACGATAATTCAGCAACTGGGATACTCAAAAGTGTGTTCACGGTTTGTTCCTCGCCAACTGACTGAAGATCACAAGGCCCAAAGAAAAGAAATTGCTTCCGAGTCGTTGGTTCGATACGAGACAGAAGGGGATGACTTCCTTTCACGAATTGTGAATGGGGATGAGACTTGGGCAGGGGCGTACCTAAAGTATTTGGCACCCGGGGCGGATCCTTTATTATTATATTTTGGGGGGAGGGGTTAAGTACAAACACGACTCCTAAAAAAGCAGAAAACTATGAGCATTACTCACAAATAACTAGACCACTGACAAAATGAAAATTAACAGTATATCCAGTAAATAAAGAAGTAAAAAAAATTATTATAACAGAAAAGCTTCAAACAAGTGGTTCTCAAACTTTTTCCAACCAGATACCCATTGAGTTATCAGATTATCAACCCAGACACGCAGAGACAATTAATTATCAATGCTAATGCATTAACACTAATTCAATATAGTATGGTATAACGCTAGCTATTATAATTGATATCATTATCTAATAAGCAGTAAGCATTAACAACATATTAAATATACAATGACACTACACTGGACATTGTAAAATTGTTGAACTTGACTAAGCCAATAAGCATTAGTACTAATTCAATATAGAATAGTACTGTAGTTGTTGATGTAAATCTGAAACGGTGTTTACTATATTAAGCATGTAAGCATTAACACATCCCCATGCAGTCACATCATCACCCTCTGTCTTAACATCACCATGTAGTTGTATTAAAAAAAAATCATGCAGTCATATCACCACCACCATCGTAAGATCACCACATAGTCATCACAAAAAAGTCACTCAGTCATACACATCATCGTTACTTCAGTAGTCATGGTTGTAGGAAAAAAGTCAAGTCTAAAGTTTAGTGCAAAGTGTGACTTTCCTGTGTCTTTTTACTGATAACCAGTAGTCACAGGTGCCACCATTCATAAACATGAGTTTCTATAACATCACGACGATGCATTTACCGGGTATTATAACATCACGACGATGCATTTATAAACACTTAAACATCACTATGATACCACATTGTCAAAAATTACTGGACACTGGTATAAGTACCATGATATTGTTATAAACACCAGCACTTTATGCTTTATCATAATTATTTAATGAAACATACCTCATGTATGTGGAGTCACAGTGTCAAGTAAACAAGACTTGGAATGTCAGTTGCAGCCAGCTGGCTATGCTCAACAAACTGATGACTAAAACGTCAACAAACGTTCGCCTTTCGATGTAATTTTTATCAAATATTTAATTTTTCGTTTGTAAATTTTGTATTGCCAATAAAAATAAAAATTTATTTTATAGTGGAAATTAAAATTAAGCTGTTGTAATAATTTGAACATTTTTAAATTTATTTTCTTCCTTTGGCTTGGCGAATTTTTCATTTGGTTTGAAAACTTGTACTGGTATTTCAACTCTCCCGATGGCACCCCCCTCCTGGCTGTCACTCGGGGCGGACCGCCCCCTTCGCACCCCCTTAGTACGCCACTGTACTTGGGTACACCATTTTGAACCTGGAACAAAACGTCAATCCATGGAGTGGCATCACACAGACTCCCCACGCAAGAAAAAGTTCAAAATGGCTCCATCTGCAGAAAACGTTATGACCACCATCTTGTGGGACATGAAAGGGGTGATTCTGGTGGACATTATGAAGAAAGGACAAACAATCAACTCAGAGGCATGTATTGCTACCCTACAGAGACTCCAGAGACGTATAAAGCGAGTTCGACCGGAGAGAAAACTGGAACACGTCCTTCTTTTGCATGACAACGCAAGACCACACATTTTGCAAACAAGAGAGGCCTTCACAAAAATGCGCTTGGCTCTGTTACCCACCCTCCATACAGCCCGGATCTGGCACCTTCAGACTTCCATTTGTTTGTGCCAATGAAGGATGCTATTCATGGAAGAAAGTTTCAGAGTGACGATGAGGTTGTTGAGGAGGTTAAGAGGTGGCTCCAGCGGAACCGAGCGGACTTTTACCAGCAAGGAATAAAGGCCGTTGTTTCGAGGTGGAGGAAAGCCGCAAAAAAGGATGGAGACTATGTGGAAAAATAAAAACTTGTAAAAAAGGTATGTAACTACTTGTGTACAAAATTTCTGGAACTTACAAGGAAACTTGGAAAGAAAAAAAAAAGGTGGGGCAAAATATATTGAGTGGCCCTCGTATATTACTGAAAGAATACATAAGAGTATTGAAAGGTTCTGTGAATTTACTTACATATATTAAAAAAAGGCGACTTTATGAACGATTTATTAACATGAGAATTTTTAATTTTTAAGTCAGTTTTAATAATAATTAATTAAGCATAATAATTAATTGTAACATTAAATTATATCGGGTTGCCCCAAAAAAACGCCTTGAGATTTGAATATCAATAATTTCAAAAATATGTAGTTCACACTTCCAAAATTTACATAACTTTTCCTCAATCTGTTGATAAGCCATCATAAATATTTCAGACCTCTACATTAAATACTTTTTCCACAGCTGAGGGAACAATGAGGTATGGTGAAAAAAACGAATACCCTAAATCCTAAATGTGTATAGCTGTACCTGGCAACTATTCTAAGACTTGTAGTAGTTTCCTTAGCCTATGGATAATCTGTTAGTCTCTGATAAACGTCAGATGATATAGGTTACGCCCATCTTAAATACTGTTTTTTAAACTTACCCTTCAAATTATGGTTCTAACTAATGGTGAAAAAGCGGTGATTGAAAAGTGCAAGGGCAAGAATTTTAAGGGAATTTCCAGGAATAACTTGTAATGTTACGTCTGTGAGTAGAATAATTAAAAAACTTAAAGCAACCGGTTCGACGGCACGGAAGCGTGGAAGTGGTTGGTCTAAAACAGTTTGCACTCAAGACAATATAGCAATGATCGAAATGATGAGCCTATCTCAAGAGGATCGACCTGGGTCACTCTGCTCTCAGAGGAAAATTGCAAGAATTTAGGTATCAGTCGAAGTTCCATACAAAGAATGCAGAGAATGGTAGGACTTAAAGCATTTAGAAGGATCAGTGTTTCAAGACGTGACAGCAATGTAAGACCTGAAAGAAAAATTCGTTGTAGAAAATTGCTTGATAGATTTTCGTCCAATGATGTTAAAAAATTGTTTTTACAGATTAAAAAGATTTCACCATTGAGATTGCTCGAAACTCCTGGAACGATGTTGTTTATCGTCGTCGAAAGAAAGACATTCCTCCATGGAGACTTTACCACCAGACAAGTCGGTTTTCCAAAAAAAAATCATGGTATTAGCAGGTATATCGTGGAATGGAAAGACGAAAATTCATTTCATTTCAGAAAATAAAAAATTAATTCAGAAACCTATGTAAATCTTATAGGAGAACCTTTTGCTTGATTGTCGGCGTCTGTATTATGGAAACGATTTCATACACCAATAAGATGGTGCTACAGCTCATACTAGCAAGTTCACACAGGATTATCTACAATAGAATGTAGTCAACTTCATTGGAAAAAACGACTGGCTCACGCAATCACCTGATTGCAATCCCATAGATTATTGTATATAGAACACACTAGCAGAGAAGATTTATGAAGGCCAAACAAAAAGTTTACAGAAATGCAATTAAAGAAAAAAATACTCGAATGTTGGGACAAAATAACATTAGCAGAAATCAGAAAATGTATCATGTCGTGGAAGAAAAGGTTAAGATTAGTTTGTAAGCAGGACGGCACATATTGATCATATTTGTTGATAAGATGTGAATAATAAAATTTTTTCAGTTTATGGTATTCGTTTTTTTTCACCATACCTCATTGTTCCCTCAGCTGTGGAAAAAGTATTTTATGTAGAGGTCTGAAATTTTTATGATGGCTTATCAATAGATTGGGGAAAACGTTTTGTAAATTTTGGAAGTGTAAACTGCATATTTTTGAAGTTATTGATGTTCAAATCTCAAGGCGTTTTTTTTGGGCCACCCGATATATTCTTATATATGATAAATGTGATTAGCTTCACATAAATTTATCTTTTTATTTAGCTATATTTCAATATGTTACTTTTATTTTAAAATTCTAAACTTTCCTTGACAATATGTGAAGTGTACAGGTGAAACATTGGATTGAAAATCAACAAAGCAGCAACTTTGTTTCATTAAAAAATAGTTCTCAAGAAGATTTCTTCAGTTGAAACAAATATTTTCGAACTTTAAAGACAGCTTCAAAATAATAATAATAATAATAATAATAATAATAATAATAATTTAAATTTTTATTGTTCTACTCATATGTTTACATACAATAGGCGTAAAATACAATAATACACACTAACATATATATATATATATATATATATATATATATATATATATATATATATATATATATATATTACGGTTTTTTGCGAAATTGTTCTTTTTGCAAATTCTTCGGTCAGTTTGCAAAAAAACAAAACAATAGTAATTTTACAAAATGACTTTAAATGTTTGATCATTTTGCAAAAACACAAAAATCGGTCAATTTGCAAAAAACACAAAAATCGGCCACTTTGCAAAATCACTCAAATTCTTTCAGTGTATTTGAAAAATCTCTTGTTCTAATACTGTAGAACCTTCTAGCTCATAACCTAACCTAACCACAATGACACTGTTGGTTAGGTTAGGTCAGGTTAGGAGCTAGAAGGTTCAACAGTATTAGAACGAGAGATTTTGCGAATACACCGACAAGATTATTGGTGATTTTGCAAATTGACCGGTTTTTGTGTTTTTCCAAATGATCAAACATTTAAGGTCATTTTGTAAAATTACTATTGTTTTGGTTTCTTTGCAAATTGACCGGAGAATTTGCAAAAAGACCGATTTCGCAAAAAAAACGTAACATATATATATATATATATATATATATAGTGCGACAGTTATTGCTTTCCTAAACAAATGTAATATAGAATAGTAGGGTAATAATATAAAATAATAATAAAAATAATAATATAAAATATTATTCTATTTGTACATGTTGATGAGATCTATCAAGTGCAACAAGAAATACAAGAAATATATATGTATACACATATATGTAGCACACACACACACACACACACACACACATATATATATATGTATTAGAATGCTCAAAACACAACCTAGAAGGAGACTGGGAGAGACGAGTGTATTACTAAAACCTTCCCTGGTTCCCGATTAGTGTGTAAACTAAGTTTGGTGCAGGTTACCAAAGCTGTTTAGTCCTCCCAGTCCATCGACCAGGGGGTGAAAGCTGGGAGGGGCGGGTGTGTTACTAAAACCTTCCCTGGTTTTCCCTTTATCTGTAAACTAAACTTGATGCTGAATACTCTAGCCGTTAGGCGTGTATAAACGAACATAGGGGGGTCCCCTCACAGTCCTTCCCAGTAGGTGGACTGTGGGAGGAACATTGTGTTACTAAAACCTTCCCTGGTTCTCCTTTAATGTGTATACTAAATCTGGTGCAGATTACTATCATCATCCCATATATATATATATATATATATATACAGGGTGGTGCAAAAGTCTGGACCCATAGGCAATTTACTATATAAAAAATATCTTTCGATTTTTATAATCAGTGGTTTACGTCAACAAACCAAGAACAATACAGGCGCTAAAGGATAACGTCACAACAGAAATTGAAGCCATAAGAACGAATATTACTATGCTTACAAATGTGCAAAGGTCTTGTGGCAACCGAGTAGAAATGTGTTTGGAAGAAGATGGACATCAATTCGAACACTTATTGTAAATTCTGAACTAGAACGTTAAATTTAACATAATTTAGTCACTGGTGTATGGTTAATTAAATTTCATTTCATAATAAACTTCCTGCAGGCCACACTTTTTTTCCATATAAACCGCCTATGGGTCCAGACTTTTGCATCACCCTGTATATACTGTATATATTATGTATATATATATATATATATATATATATATATATATATTATATATATATATATATCCAGTCACAGCCATACAAATCGATTGCAATGGATGGGTGGATGGGTTCACTTATCTTTGCGCACAATTGTATATATTTCCTCGTGAGGGTTGGACGCTTTGTTTCTCTCTCTGTATTAATATCAAAATAAGAAGGGAATAACTTAAACTGTAAAAATTGGTCGTTGCCAATGTACAGGCAGTTTTTACATAGTGGAGCCACCTCGATGGGCCGAAGTGGCCCCTAGTGTGCCCACTGTAAAAATTTCTTATGTTCTTGTGGTTCGAAACCCAAGTAAAATTGTAGGTCCCCTCCCCCACCACGGAGGACATGCACAATACACAATTACGAACACAGTTAGGTAGACCAGCCATGAGTGGATCCTAGGGTCTTTGTTGGTCTGAAACATTATAACATTATTATAACTTCTCGGCGGTTTCTTCTATTCACACCCGAAAGTGTATAAAGTATCAGTGAATTCGTGCATATAAATTACAGGCCCGTAGCCAGAGGGGGAGGCGAGGGTGGCGTGCCATCTACCCACAGAGCTGCGAGTTCCGCCAAGTACACTGTATTTTTAGCTGTTAGGAGTGATCATCCCTGATAAATAATATAAGGAAAATGGTCTCTGGCTATTTCGTGCTTTCTAAAAGGATATTATTTATGTATGCATACTTTAATAAAGTAAGCATTAATGACGTGGTAACATTTTTTATTATTTCAAGAAATTTCATTGTGTTATGAAAACATGATACTTATCAATATAATAATAGTGAATAATACCTCATCAGTATCAAAGATAGGAATGGTTTCCTTATGTATAGATTTTTTCTATATATATACACCTCTTATATGAGTTCCGTTGAATGAGACTCCCCCTCCCCCATAGAAAATCCTGGATACGGGCCTGAATTATAAAGTGAAATTCATTGAATGTTAGAAAGTGCAATATAGTTTCCACAAGTTTAAAGTACACATTTAATCGAAGCACGGTAGGCATTTGAGAAAAGTTTGGAACAAGGCAGGAAAAGGGTTATAAAACCCAAACCCTCGTGACCGACACCCAGCGAAAGAAGGAAAAAATTTTTTGTGGGTGTTTTGAGCGACGACGGTAATAAATAGCACGGCCATGGGTTCAATTTCCTACCTAATGCGCAACTTGCGTAATTTAGAAACAACTGAAAATGCGGCAATCAGGTGTGATTTCTGTCAAAAACTGCGCAACTTTATCCGTATGAATTGTGATGATAGGAAAATATCCCTCGTGTCGAACACCAAACAAATCACGGGGATCAAATTTCTGTGTGATGCATGTACCGAGACGAAAAACTCATGGAAAATACGAATACGAATGCGATAGAAAAAGAGAATAACTGGCGGAAAGGAAGACCGAAATGTCCCAAAGCAAAACGGTGTGGATGAGAGAGGAACAAATGAAAATATAACACGGAAAGAAGATACTGCTGTAAAAGAAAGAAAAGAAACGAGTAAAATCTGCGATATGATAAAACTGCCTAAAGAGGATAATGAGGAAAAGACGACAAAAACTAAAAACATAAAAATAAAACGGCCGACAAGAACCAAAAACGTAGAAAATGATAATGATAATAATAAAAATAATGATAATGATAACGATAAAATGACGACCAAAACTAAAAACATATTATGCAAAGGGACACTGCAGATACCGGGATGGGCAATGCATCTATGCACATCCCACTTTATGTAACTTCCATTACACAAATGAATATTGCAAATTTGGAAACGAATGCAAGTTCCCCCATCTTACTATCCGCAAAACCTATACAGGATATGGGAGGTGCAACTACGGATAAAAATGTCGTTACCACCACCCTAAGGAGCGCGACAAAAAAATTGCACCGCAGGTAAAACTAGCATCAAAGAGGGCGACCAATTTTTTAGATGTAGCCAACACATTTCAGCTGTTAAATACCATCCAGCAAATACAAAGCCAACTGACAAATACAGGGATCCGAGAGCCGCGCAGAAGGCATACAGAAAGACATTCCACGCGATATCGGGACAACAGGTATCGAAAAAGATAAAGAGAGGGAAATTCTTGGAGGATCACAAGGCAACGAAACCTGCACCACCATTGGAAAACGAAGCGGAACTACAGTACATAAATGGAAAAACGAAAGCGAAAAAAATATAAATAGGATATAAGAAGCTTAAATATTGAATAATTAAATATTTAATAGCTTTCTAAATGAGTAACCTCATAATTTTAGATACCTTCACTTTGTACATATTTTATTTTATCATTATTATTTTTGTTTTGCTGTTCTCTGTTAGGGATGTTAGAGGAAATTTTTTTATAAGTATGAAGTTAACTTTGTCTGCGAATAAGGATATATAATGAAAGAAAAAGTTCTCTAGAAGTCATTCACAGAGGTAATGATGGTATCATTGTACTCAATGTCATTCCCATTTCATTCCTCGCACGAGAGTGAGAAAGTCACGAATGAGAATTTAAAAGGAGGCAATTCTCAAATCGATCCACTTCCATTTCATTCCATTTTCATTATCATCACGACTTTCCTACTTTGGTCCAAGTTAGGTTAGACTAATGTTAAGCTAGGTTAAAAGTTCAGTTAAGTGGGTCGTACACAGTCCGTCCAAAGATCTTAGCTCCCTTGTTATTTTCATTTTAAGGGTCTTTTTAGTTTTATGAACTGTAAAAATTTTAAATAAAAATACATTTTTCTAGTGTAGCTTTATCCGCTACTTTCAAAAATAACATTCTTTTTTTGGAGAAACGAAAGGAAATTATAAAAATTTGCCTTTGGACCCCTGATTTTCATTGGTTGTTTTAGAAATGCTTCGGCACAAACCTGGAACATGTAAGAAAGCTATTTAGATTATGTTAGGTTAGGTTTGGTTGTGTTAGATTAGGTTAGATCTGGTTAGGTTAGGTTGGGTTTCATTGTTAGGTTAGGTTAGATTTGGTTAGGTTAGGATGGGTTGTTAGGTTAGGTTTAGTTAAGATTAGTTTAGTTTCTCATCTAGGTAACTTACCTCTCTTAAAAAGTTGTTGTAATCAGCCACAGTAGGATGACTCATATCAAGTTCAACTTTGCAAAACTTGACGCTTGTGTACTCTTTACATCAACAATAAATAAATTAATTATCTTATTCAGAGGGAGTTTTGATCCTTCCAACCAGGTGCCTTTGCGGATTGAAAAAGATTCACTGCAGATCTTCTTCTGACATCACCACATAGTTCGGTCTGATTGAAATTTTATTATAATTTTTTGTTTTCTGTGGCACAAATTTTTTTTACGAATAATTTTGAACAATTGCAAAAAATGTATTGACTCTTCGTCGGACGTTAAGTTGTGAAAAACCATTGTAAATTAATTTTCTCACACATTTATATAATATTACAATCTTAACACAGTCATATCAATAAGTGAAGTGAGTCACCTCCTTAATCGGAATTTGTATAGCTTAGGCGTATGCGCACAACAAAGCTTACGCCTAACTTGCCTAGGTGCGTAAAAATAGCGTACGCTACGCTTTGATTAGTACTTTGAACGTAAATTATTCTAATTTTTTTTCGTTTGTCCAAAAAAAAAAGTGTTATTTTTTAAATTAGCGGATAAAACTACACAGAAAAATGTATTTTTATTTAAAAAATTTTACAATTCATAAAACCGAAAAATCCCATTTTAATACTTCCATTTGTGCCCATAAGAAATGGGGCCCACTTTTAAGATGAACTTCAGATAGTAAATTCAAATCAATTCCCCCGCTAGGACCTGTGTAGGGAAAACTTTCTATTTGGGCCCTAGGCTTTTATTCATGTCACGTGGGAGGCCTATCCCGTTTCTTTAGGCCTACTTGATTTCCGATCAAAGTCTATCCTCATTATTAATTGTATATGTAAGTGTAATTTAATTTAACCTATGAGAAACATAAGATTAAGAGTAGAAAAACTTAATGTTTTATAACAACATTTAAAGGAAAATTTGGAAATTAAAACGATAAACAATGTTAGCTTATTTAGATGAAGTTAAAGTTTGAGCGTAAAACAACACGAAGAAAACTAAATAGATGACTGCACTACTATCCTTTTTGTCGTACATTATTTCCTTCAGCACCAAACCATGAACGGTGTGACGATTGGAACAGCAAGAATGAAGAGGCAACATCCGGGGGTCATCGCGGGAAAAGATGTCACCCCTGGAGAGAAAGCCGAATTCAACACGCTTTTACCACGAACGCCAACGGGAGTAATATACTTTCTCAAAGCAAGAAACTCTTTTCTCAAAAGTAAACTTCTCACTTTGTGGAATTTCAGACATTTCGTGTAATAACTGAAGATTTTAGTAATTTCGCGAAATGGCTGTTTCACTTGGACATTTCGCGAAATGTCCAAGTGAAACAGCCATTTCGCGAAATGACTAAAAAGTTTCAGCCATTACGCGAAATGGCTGGTTACACACTTTGACTAATTATATATATATTACAGTACAGTATATATAAAATTAAATTAGTAACAACTCCTACAGGATACTGAATTACTCATTTAATAATCTTTAAGTCACTGTATTGTACTGTACTGTATACGTGAACTGTATATTACTCTTACAGCGATACATAATTAATGAAAGACGGTAACGTGTGTGATATGATAAATATTGCGATTATTATTATTACTTCCCACTCAATGTCATTCCTATTCCCATTTGCGGACTTGTAGAATGAAATTTGTACAACAGTAAAGTTATTCTATTTCAGCTGAATCAATAACCAAGTTTTAAATAAAAACATTAAATGTTCTGAGAGGTTCACAAATCTTAGTGACATCTTTTAAGTTTGCCAGAGCGGAGGAGGACAATTCGTGGACAAATAGAACATCTGGGAGTTTCTACCCAGAGGAACAGTTAGTGAGAAATGGCTGATGATCCAAAGAGCTCGTGGTTTTATTTGTCGTTCCATCAGCGGTTTCGAGCAGTGGAAACGAGTGCTTTTTGTCCGTAGGAATTTACTCCGTCGGTAGAGGTTGGAAATGCATCCTCATCACGAATAAAGGATATGTCTGGCATTGTGAAGCTTGCTTGAAATTTCGCAGTTGCGTTCGCGCTGGCTTGACCGTTATCTTTACTAAAAAGGCTTTTCTTCATTGGTAGTTTTAGTTCATTTGATATATTTTGAAGCTTATATTATCTAAAAATGATAAACAAATAAATATATCATAGAAAACCATTTTTAAGATGACCTATAATGACAACGTGTTAAGTTCGGCGCCATGATCTATCCTACACTAAAAACTGTTCAGTTTACTCTAAGTACTTTCTTAAGAGAGTGACGCAAAATGATACCGTGTTCCTGAAGAGGACAGAGATGGCACTGCCATGACTTTAAACTTTTTCTCAACTCTCCCTGAAAGTACAACGGTGACTTCGAAATAGCTTTCACCTCAAAACTGTAGTCCAAAATGGAAAGAGAAAGGACAAATACACTTGGTACTTAGAAAGTACTGTCAAGTAACCCAGCATTTCCAGAAAACGATCAGAGAAAGAACATTAGGCGTCTTTGTGCGTAATGACAAAAATAAATCAATTGCTTAAACAAGTTAAATTATATTTATATTAATGCGAATGCAGAAAATCCAGTCAGTGTATCTAAAGCAGTCCACCATGGGCAGAGTAAAGAGGAAGAAGTTACTTTTTATCGATTTCTTAAATTCGCTTTCATTATCCCATTTTAATACAGTGGTCTGTCTTTTCATATGGCTAGTTCTTTTCATTTCGGTTCAGTTTATTTACAATAGTCTAGAGGTTGAGATGTGAAGGTAGTTGCTCCCTAGAAATTAATTTAAAACAAGTTTATTACCAATTATTATAATTAGTTAAAAAAGGTTCAATAGAGTCGAACACGAATTCTGAAAAGATAAATACGTATTTCAGTTTGGTTAATTATGGATCAAGTTACTGCTTATTACGAGTTCCATAAATATACAGGGTGTACACAAAGTCCTTTCCCAATTATAAACTTTAATTACATGAAATCCAAATACATAGTAATGCTTTGTTTTGTATTTTGGTTGTTGCATAACACACGAAGTTTATTTTGTTTCTCATTAAATCTCAACATGTGCGCCGTTAGTTACACGTAGCATATCCAAGCAAATTCGAGTTCACGCTAGTATATCTCTCGTGACACTGTTGATGGCATTGCAAATCCTTGCACGAAGAGTGTCAATGTCAACAGCAGGAGTATGGTATAGATAATACTTTACATATCCTCACAGGAAGATGTCCAGGGGCGTGATATCGGGTATCGTGGAGGCCATGGCACTGGCACCGGCCGGTCTTCCAAGGGGGAGCAGCTACAAGGAACTCAAGCATATCCAGGTACACCGGTGCCGTAACATTCTTTTCAGAAAAGAAGAATGAGTCTATCACTCTATCATGCATTAATTCAGACCAAATATGGACAAGAAAAAAACGATGTCATGCAACAACATGCAAAACAAAGCATTACTATCTCTTCTTTGGATTAAATTTAATTAAAGGTTATAATGGGGAAAGGACTTTGTGTACACCAAGTATACTAGGGGCACTCAATATATTTTGCCCCTCCCTTTTTTTCTTAGCTAAATAATAGGGCCAAGGGGTTGAAATGTCTTTTGGGGCCGTAAGTTTGAACTTTCTGCGCTTCACATAACCGGATTTTTCCACTTTGAAACTCCCCTCCTTGTATAAAACTACTTTTAAACGCCTTTCCATAAAAACCGATGGTTAACGCATTTTCGAAAATGGCCGTCGGACAGTGATTTGCGTCGTAAACAGAGAGCTGTTATCGAGTTCTTAACCGAAGAGAAGGGAAACAGTTGAAAATATTCACAAACGTCTACAAAACGTTTACGGAGATGCTATTGTTGATCGAAGCACAGTTGGACGTTGGTCTAATCGCGAGAGATCATCGGAGAGAGGGAGAGCCAGCCTCGATGATGAACCACGCAGCGGTCGCTCGGCATCGGCTGTGACATCTCACACTGTGCAACGTGCTAACAGCATCATTCGATGAAATTGGTGCGTCACATACAAGGTGCTATCACTGGAGCTAGGAATTAGTGAAGGAAGTGTGACTAAGATAATTCAGCAACTGGGATACTCAAAAGTGTGTTCACGGTTTGTTCCTCGCGAACTGACTGAAGATCACAAAACCCAAAGAAAAGAATTGCTTCCGAGTCGTTGGTTCGATACGAGACAGAAGGGGATGACTTCCTTTCACGAATTGTGACTGGGAACGAGACCTGGGTACACCACTTTGAACCTGAAACAAAACGCCAATCCATGGTGGCATCGTGCAGACTCCCCACGCGAGAAAAAATTCAAAATGGCTCCCTCTGCAGCAAACGTTATGGCCACCATCTTATGGGACATGAAAGGGGTGATTCTGGTGGACATTATGAAGAAAGGACAAACAATCAACTCAGATGCATATATTGCTACCCTACAGAGACTCCAGAGACATAAAGCGAGTTCGACCGGAGAGAAAACTGGAAGACGTCCTTCTTTTGCACGATAACGCAAGACCACACAACGGTTTGCAAACAAGAGAGGCCTTCACAAAAATGCGCTTCACTGTGTTACCCCAACCTCTGTACAGCCCGGATCTGGTACCTTCAGACTTCCATTTGTTTGGGCCAATGAAGGAGGCTATTCGTGAAAAAAGTTTCAGATTGACGATGAGGTTGTTGAATGTTAAGGAGGTTAAGCGGTGGCTCCAGCGGAACCCAGCGGAACCCAGCAGATTTTTACCAGCAAGGAATGAAGGCCATTGTTTCGAGGTGGCGGAAAGCCGTAGAAAAGGATGGAGACTATGTGGAAAAATAAAAACTTGTAAAAAAGGTATGTAACTACATGTATACAAAATTTCTGGAACTTACAAGGAAACTTGAAAAGAAAAAAAAAGGGTGAGGGCAAAATATATTGAGTGGCCCTCGTATTAGGTTTCCTTCAAATTATGAATAGTATGTAATGTTTTGGGGATGTTTAATCTCCTGAACAAGAGAACGGCTACTGGTCCGACTACTGAACAGACCCAATGTTCCTTAACGTTGCTGATCCAACGGGAAACGGTGTTTCGACGTGGCCACGACGTATCCCCCTCAAACTATGTCTGATAATCTATTGTTAAATTTGGTAAAGTAAGTTCATCAGGTAAGTTGTAGTATTTTCTTGAGTTTACTTCGTGAACTATATTTCTTGTTTTGTCAATAAAAGCTCCGAAATGTAATTATTTTTTATTTTCCTTGTACAGTATTATTATATAGTCATATTGTGTCATTACATGAAATATGTAAATTTTCTAAACATGTTCAGAAGTACGTAGGAAGTTAAAGCATATTCAACCTTAAACGTATTTAAAAAGGGTTGAAAAGATACCTGTTTAGGTCTTTTAACTTAATACACTAATTTTACAGGACAGCTTTATCGTTTGCGTCAGTAATTAAAGTAATGATCGTAAAGGCGTTACATAATTGTGGAACTCATTTAATAACATTTGGGCCCTACTTGTAATTTCTAGTGCACTACTTTAACGACAGAAAGCAGAGGACAAGGAAATGTGCTGTAAACTCAGGGTTTATAGACGCTTGTATAGTCTAGTATATGTATATTTTCATCTGGTAAATATGTAATGTAGTACTGGGATTGTGTAACCCCCAACATCTAAGGTCATATGAAGGAGGGGACCTACAGGTCGCTACATAATCTGAACGCAGAGTCACCCATCCAATGTCGCTTAACTTTGTTGATCGACGGGAATCGGTGTTATAGTGGGCACGACGTAGCCCCGTAAATACATAATTTCGTGGCATCCAGTTTCTTGACATGAATCCTGACTGGCCGAAAGTTGCTGACACCTTCACGAGTCTCGACTTATTATGGCTAATCATATTAGTGACATCATTAATAGTGATGTTCACATTCGGTACTGTATGGTTCAGTTGCGACACTTGGCACTTTTTGTACAGTATTATTAGATGACTAGCGGAGCGACCTGGCGTTGCCCGGGTGGAAGTTGAAAGCTATATATATATTGTATATTATATATATATATATATATAATACATATATACACCCCAGGTAGGTTAATTGAACGCCCTTGACGAATGGTTAGATTAAGTCGTGATATTTTCGTTAAAACTAACGAAAAATATCACGACTTAACCTAACCAATCATCAAAGGCGTACAGTTGACCTAACCGGGGATTCAATAATTTTACCGTAGGTTTCAATATATATATATACAGTATATATCGGGTGGCCAAAACAAAAACGCCTCAAGATTTGAACATCAATAACTGCAAAAATATGTAGTTCACACGTCCAAAATTTACATAACTTACCTCAATCTATTGACAAGCCATCATAAAAATTTCAGACCTCTACATAAAATATTTTTTCCACAGCTGAGGGAACAAGGAGGTATGGTGAATAAAAGCGAATATCCTAAATCCTAAATGTGTATAGCTGTACCTGGCAACTATTCTAAGACTTGTAGTTTTCTTAGCCCATGGATAATTTGTTAGTCTCTGAAAAACGTCAGATGATATAGGCTACGACCATCTTAAATACTGTTTTTTAAACTTACCCTTCAAATTATGGTTCTAATTAACGTTGAAAAAGCGACGATTGAAAAGTGTTTCTTGGAAAAAAGATGGACTGGGGCAGGAATTTTGAGGGAATTTCCAGGAATAACTTGTAATGTTACGTCTGTGAATAGAATAATTAAAAAATTTAAAACAACCGGTTCGACGGCACGGAAGCGTGGAAGTGGTCGGCCTAAAACAGTTTACACTCAAGACAATATAGCAATGATCGAAATGATGAGCCTATCTCAAGAGGATCGACCTGGGTCACACTGCTCTCTGAGGAAAATTGCAAGAAGTTTAGGTACTAGTCGAAGTTCCGTACAAAGAATGCAGAGAACAGTAGGACTTAAGGCATTTAAAAGGATCCGTGTTTCAAGACGTGACAGCAATGTAAGAGCTAAAAGAAAAATTTGTTGTAGAAAAGTGCTTAATAGATTTTCGTCCAATGATGTTAAAAAAATAGTTTTTACAGATGAAAAAAATTTCACCATCGACATTACTCGAAACTCCCGGAACGATGTTGTTTATGGTCGGCGTAAGAAAGACATTTCTGCATCAAGACTTTACCACCAGACAAGTCGGTTTTCCAGAAATATCATGGTATTAGCACGTGTATTGTGGAATGGAAAGACGAAAATTCATTTCATTTCGGAAAATAAAAAAAATTCAGAAACCTATGTAAATCTCTTAGAGGAGAATCTTTTGCCTGATTGTCGGCGTCTGTATTATGGAAACGATTTCATACTCCAGCAAGATGGGGCTACAGCTCATACTAGCAAGTTCACACAGGATTATCTACAACAGAATGTAGTCAACTTCATTGGAAAAAACGATTGGCCCCCGCAATCACCCGATTGCAATTCATGGATTATTGCATATGAAACACTCTAGCAGAGAAGATATATGAAGACCAAACAGAAAAGTTTACAGAAATGCAATTAAATAAAAAAAAATACTCGAATGTTGGGACAAAATAACTAACAGAAATCAGGAAATGTATCATGTCGTGGAAGAAAAGGTTAAAATTAGTTTATAAGCAGGACGGCGGACATCTTGATCATATTTGTTGATAAGATGTAAATAATAAATTTTTTTAGTTTATGATATTCGTTTTTTTCACCATACCTCATTGTTCCCTCAGCTGTAGAAAAAGTATTTTATGTAGGTGTCTGAAATTTTTATGATGGCTTATCAATAGATTGAGGTAAAAGTTATAAATTTTGGAAGTGTGAACTGCATTTTTTGAAGTCATTGATGTTCAAATCTCAAGGCGTTTTTTTTTTTTTTTGGGTGGGGGGGGGGGGGGGGCACCCGATATATATATGACCTCGGAGGCCAACGCCACAGCCTATATGTTAGGGCTCCGCCCATTTTATGTCACTATCTTTTATGACATGTCTATAACGTCACTATCTTTCAACCAATCCGTAATACAGAGGCCTCAGCGGCCTCAGATGACCTCGAAGGCCGACGCCACATAGCTTGTGTTCTTCCCTGGTGCCAGTTACCCTACAAGTCTCATCCAAATCTGGCCAGTGGTTTGGCCGGCCATAAGCAACAAAGAAAGTTCGCAGACAGTTCGACGGTCATAAATATTAGTATAGATTTTTAGGGGTATTTCAAGTCAGGGTACTCGAGTTTGAAAGAAAGGTTTAAGATAGCATCGTGGATAGAAAAGTTTAGGAAAGTGTAATGATAATGATAGAGAGCACATCAATGTTACCTTTAGAAGGGCCCTCCAACTCGTAAAACCATTGCACGCAATCGCAAAAAAAAAAAATTGGGGATTAAAGGACAATAAAACGACATTTTCACTGCGAAGGCAAAAAAAACCTAAGAAAAAACGTTGAACGTGTTAATAAGGTTTTTACTTACCGTCCACCCAAAATGGTACGTCGTATGTTTTAGGAACTGAAAATATTCCGATCAAGTACCCATCGCTTAGTGAAAGAGGATATGATGCTTCATGCTTTATCATATTCAGTTGTTTCATGAACCGAGAGCTCCAGATTACAAAGAGCCAATTTTTGCTTCGAAACTTAAGGGATGATTAAACTCTCGTGCGAAGTCTTGGATTCTCAGACGAGAAAATATTTTGTTACGGGTAGATCAGGTTCTGCAATCCCACTTATTCTAACTCTTCTACTTTATTCTCTTTATGATCACAGTAACTTCTTCCACTCGCACAATACTCCGGGATCGATGGGAAAGACAGGATAACCTACTCACTATATATTATATGAGTAGTAGTATAGACTCTCTCTATTATAAGGGTGATCCAGAGAAATGGGACCCAAAAGAAACCCCTGTAACTCTTAAAGTACAAGTCCTTTTATAAAATCATACGCATCATTCGAAAGAGGATAGTTACAAGTTTGTACAGGATTGTATAGGTTTTGACAATACAAGACAAGATAAGATACAAAGCAAAATAAAAGTGTTAGTTAAAACTAACCCTTCAAGATGACTGTATGGACTGTGGAACAGCTGCGTTTCATAACTGAGCAATATTATGAGCATGGAAGAAGTGTAGTTTCAGCTCAAAGATCTTTCAAGACAAATTTTCAGATGTCAAAATCTCCTTCTAAGAAAGTAATCCGTCGGTTTGTCAGAAATTGGTGGTGTCATTTACCTTCTGTTGGATCCATTGACAGAATTGTCGTCTTCGTGCGAAATCTCCATCGTTTAGTTGTTGCACCGTTTGAATTTTATATGGAAAGAACATTAAATTTTGCTTGAATATACGGTGTGTTGTTCCATATCCAACTCCTAACAGCTGAGAAGCACGTCTGATGCTTATGTTAGGATTATCCTGTACAATTTCATGAGTTCTGTTAATGATCTCGTCTATCCTTGCTGTGCGCACTCTTCCAGTTGGTTTTCTTTTTCCAATGCTGCCAGTTAAGGTAAAATTTTTGACACACCGACGGATTACTTTCTTAGAAGGTGATTTTGACATCTGAAAATTTGTCTTGAAAGATCTTTGAGCTGAAACCACTTCTTCCATGCTCATAATATTGCTCAGTTATGAAACGCAGCTGTTCCACAGTCCATGCAGTCATCTTGAAGGGTTAGTTTTAACTAACTTTTATTTTGTTTTGTATCTTATCTTGTCTTGTATTGTCAAAACCTATACAATCCTGTACAAACTTGCAACTATCCTCTTTCGAATGATGCGTATGATTTTATAAAAGGACTTGTACTTTAAGAGTTACAGGGGTTTCTTTTGGGTCCCATTTCTCTGGATCACCCTATACTTTCATGAATATTTGAAAACGTTTTCCAATATTGTGTAGTTTCGTACCTTTAAATTATATACGTGTACAACTCTCAGCCTTATGTTTCTTTGCTCACGTAATTTTATGTACAACTCAATACAGAACCTATTTAGAAGAATGTGCACAAAAAAATTTAAACTTTTTAAACTTACAAAAGTGCATCAATCAGTTCCTTAATAGGCCATCTTTTGATATGCACTCCATTTCATAGAATATTTAAGGCGGAGCATTGTCCGTGATATTAAAAATTGAGTAACCGATTGCTTTAAAAAGTTACCTTGTTTAATCAATTTCTTTTATCCAATTGCTGGATCTTTTCCAAATGGACGACCCCATGGGATTTAACTGAAAATTCGCATACTAATACATTTTTATATTCTAATAACGAAAATGACATTTTCCTGGAGAAATATGCGCAATATACGAAAAAAATTACATTTATATACACACTAGTTTGCATGGCGCATGACCGTTATCTAAATTATGTAGTGGGTTTTACAAAATAAAACTCGGATAATATCCTTTATTTATTAAAATTTGCAATATTTAATAAGATTTTAATAAATAAATCTTCATTTGCATACCTTTTCTCCATACGAACTCGCATAAACAGTAATTTTTGTTTTGTTATTATTAATATTATTTGCTGCCTGCTTGGACCTAGTTTAGTCTGAATATTATTGTTGTAGTGTGAACATATGATAATGCAGTGCTGTGATCTATTTACTTGAGAGTTGCCCGGTTAGGCCAATTTTTCAATGCCCCGGTTAGGCCAAGTCATGATATTTTCGTTAGTTTTAATGAAAATATCACTACTCAACCTAACCAATCGTCATGGGCGTACAGTTGACCTAACCGGCCATTCAAATGACCCAACCGGGCATTCAATTGACCGGGGGCCACACAGCAACCTCGTATCCTGGCGTCATGAGCGGTGTAAACTAAATAACCGTCATGCGCCATGCAAACTAGTGCGTATATAAATGCAATTTTTTTCATATGTTGCGCATATTTATCCAGAAAAATAGCGTCATTTTCGTTATTAGAATATAAAAATTTATTAGTATACAAATTTTCAGCTAAATCCCGTGGGGTCGTCCATTTGGAAAAGATCCCAAATTGCTTTAGAAAGCATATTTTGCTGTGAAAGCTGCTTATGTTTATTGCTTTGAAAAGTTATTTAAATACCAAGACCTAAACTATTTCTTAATTTTAATTGAAAAACGTCTTACCTCGAAGTAGTCGTGCACACTAAACATGGTGGACAACTTATTTTAGAATAATTTATTGAAATATTTGTCGTTTTAACTAGAAACTGCAGTTAATTAAAAAAGCCTTATTTTATGTTTACCTAATTATGTACACTTATACTAAATCTTAACGGCGGAATCCAGTGAAAAACCGTTTAGTATAAGTTTTGTTTAAAAAATTTAAGTTTTTACATATTTATACAAGGAAATGCATTTTAAATTCAAATATTGGATCACTTTAACATATTGCTTCCCAGGAACCTCTCTTTAACATATTGCTTCCCAGGAGGGATCACTAACATATTGCTTCTCGAACGCTTTGGGAAGCAATATGTTAAAGTGATCCCAAATATTTACAGTGGCTTTAATTTAAATTACAATTGAATAAATCAAAATAGAGAAAAGTAACGGTGCTTTTCTGTTATCCCGGGCTTCAGACTTTTGCCAGTTGCCAGACTTCAATTTGGACACAGAATATTTTCGTTAAAACAACGAAAATATCACGACTTAACCTAACCAATTATCAAGGGCATACAGTTTAACTAACCGGGCATTCAATTAACCTAATTAGTTGGTAGGGTTAGGTTAAGTCGTGATATTTTCGTTAGTTTTAACGAAAATATTCTGTGTCAAAACTGAAGTCTAGCAACTGGCAAAAAGTCTTGGGTCCGGGATAACAGGAAAGTACCAAAGTAACTTCCAGAAACACGGTTATCCTTATTACTTAAAATTCGTTAATACTTCAATTCAAACTATGGTCAATTACAGTCTTAATAAATTAAAACCGAGATGTTAAATGAGATGTTAAATTAAAGTAACTTTAAATTATCTTTATAAATTACAATTAGTTATACTGTACTTCATTTCAAATGATGGTCAATTATAGACAGAATTTCACTACATTCACGAACGAAAATATTTAAGACAATTATGCTAAACTAGAATTCAAGCGTCCACTTCATAAGTATCTATCACAGTTTTAAGTGCTTTTAATAACAACGTTTTCCTTAATCCTTATAGATCTTTCTCTCTATCTCTGTTTTTGTCTTCGCCTCTCCTTCTAATTTTTAACTCTGCTTTTTCTAAACTGAATCAGAATTGCCATTTATGGTTTTTTACATGTACATTTTTTTTTTATACTTGTATAGAAGCAAATTATTAAATTTATTTACATTTAAAAAATCTAAAGTACTTTAAATCCATTACTTTACTCGATATAATATTCCAATAGATCTTTCCTTTATCTGTAGTCCAAGTTGGATGTTTTTTGCATTTCTTATACTTCTTAAATAGTCGGAATCTGACGTCATTCTAGGTTAGCCATGCATTGGAAGACGTAGTTCTTGGAAAGTCCAAAGGACGACCTATAGCTGAAAAGAAGCTTATAGTCTAGGATCTGGCCCAGAGTTCGTATAAATTTCTGGGTGCAGAGGTTTTGACGACTGATCTAGACTAATTTTGGGGCGGAGAATCAGAATTTTTCTATGCCATCGCACCAAATTGGTGCGAAAGTGGTCAAAATGGCAAAAAATTGGCAAAAATGGCAAAATTTTATAAGTTTTTCGTATTTTTGTTATATTCTTGAGTTGAAAAATTTTTTAAGGGTAATTTTTTGTTTGAGAATCTGTTTTTGTAACATACTGCTGCCTGAACCAAGAAAACTGACAAAAATGTAAAAAATAAGTAAATATTGTCAAAAAATCGCAAAAATGAAATTTTTGGCTATTTTGGTACATAAAAACTAGCTCTAACCAATCATATCGAACTAAAATAGTCAAGAAATTAGATATTAATAGCTCTGCAAGAATTTATTAAAACAAAGTATGCACAAATTTCAAATTTCGGGTATAAATCGATAAAAATGGTTGTAAAATACTTGAAAAAATAGCCAAAATATAAAAAATAGTACTAAATTTATGTTATTCTTAGGCTTGCTTGTTGTAAAATGCTTGAACTTCTTATAGAATCGATCTATTTGATTTCTTTAAAGTAACTAAGTCATATTTATTGTGTTTCAGGTTTAGTATTGGTAGTAGTTACAAATTGAGGATCCCTGTATTCATTATGTGATTCAACAGATGATAGATCATGGTAAGTAATAATCGAATTGAATATTTAAAACATAAATATAAAGACCAATGTGTTACAAAGAATTTTTATATGTATAGAATAGAACCAGTTTATTATAATTGCAATTGCAAGAAGTTTTAGTATATTTTATTTTTTCAGGATGTATGTCAACTTGTGCCAGAAAAGAAGCATAGCTCAAACATTGGTAAATGTATCTTGTGCCAGAAGAACAAAAGCCCAAGTGGAGAGAAATATTTGAGCAGCGCATAACATGGAATAAAAAATTTGCTTCAGTTGGCTTCTGCGTACCCAAATGATGACAGAAGCAAGCGTTTTAAAGCTCTTACTGAGAGTCAGATTCCTTATATCCAGTATCACAGCACTTCGTGCTATGCAACATATAAAAAGTTCGTTGAACGTAGCCAGAAGTCTAAAAATGCTGAATCTGAACCCTCCGATTCCTCCTTAGGGGAAGCATTAACTCCTCCAGAAAATAGTTCAAGCAAAGGGATTAAAACACAGCATATCAAGGATATGAAAGTGTGTATTTTGTGGTTCAGCTCCAGTCAAATTGAAAGGTGGAAACATTGACCATGATTTGTTTCGGATATGTACTCCAGGTCGTGCCCAAAAGTTATTGAGTTATGCTCACTTGTTCCAAGACGATGTTTTTACCAGAGTAGCGATGTTGAACGAATACAAAGATGTATTCGCTGCAGATGTATTCTATCATAATAATTGTATAAAAAAGCATTTTGCATCCTATGATCGCAGAATAGAGACGATTTTGGAAAACAGACAGCAAGAAAATGAAGTTATGGGTTCTACTGACATGGTTCAAGAAGCATTTAATGATGTAGTCTCAAAAATAGACTTTACAAGCTGTGGATACAGTGTCACCTACTTGAGACAAGAGATCAATAAAAAGCTGAACCAGGATGAATCTATCAGTAACTATTTGGTTAAGAGCCTGCTTATAGACAAATTTAAGGACACCATTTATTTTACATATCCTAGCAACAAACGAAAATCCCAGATGGTTTATTCTCTCCAGATTGAGAGTGCAAGAATTGTTGAAACTTTGCGGAAATCATCTGTCGAAAACGTTGCTAAGGACCTAAGGAAAGAGTTAAAAACTTACAGTTTTGGTTTACGCTCTAGCTATTGTGATCCAAACGATCTTGATCTAGCCTTAAAACGCTTCCAAAATGAACGTCTTCCAATATGGATGGAATTTCTTCAGCATTTGTTTTCCACCCGGAATGTATCAGATAGCAACAATCAGTTGATGCTGAAGTGTGACACTATCTTCCAGATGTTGTTTTATATCCTTCATAATGGTTTGGAGCCCACCTCATTGCATGTCGGATTTGCTCAAACTATACATAACCTGTCAGGGTCTAAAGATCTTATTGAAATTGCAAACAAACGGAGCATTTGTGTAGGATATCAAGAAGTTCGCAAAATAAATTTTGCACTAGCAAAACGTACAATATCTGTGTGGTTCACATAGAGTTCCAGTTCCTCCAGTATTTGATCAAAACCATCCAATTCAAGCAGCAATGGATAATTTTGACACCTTGGAAAATACCTTGTCTGGAATTGGTTCGACACACGATATGGTGCTAGTTTTATCCCAAAATGTTCCATTAAGCTCTGCACCAACACAACAGCATACTAATAAGATCAGTGAAGCTCCAGAGTCAACCCTCCGGCTTGACAAGTTACAAAGCGTTCTTCCTTGCCGAGAAATTATCTCGATTGGACCAAGACATGAACGAGGTAAAATAAGTCAAGATTTCCAAGTCTCTGAATACAAGGCAAACGATCATTTACTAGAGACTGTTAATCTCGACCATTTCCTGTGGTTTGTGATGCGATACAAACATAGAACAATCACAATACAGGGCTCTTCAACTAACTCAAATACTGATAATGATGACTTTGTTCCAAGCTTTGTTGCTGTCAAAAGCCCTTTTGTAGGAGATAGCTTGAAGCCTACAACTATTGCGTTCACTTCCATACTGCCATACAAAGCAATTGAATTTGACACCATTTTTACAACAATGATTAACTTTCAGGACGTGCTTAAGCAGCAGAATAAGCCATACGGTGCACTGTGGTGTGATGAAGGAGTTTATGCTATTGCGAAGGAAATTCAGCTCCTGAAGAAAGATCTGCTCAGTAATTTGTTTATCGGATTGGGTGGATTCCATTTTGAGAAGATTGTACTTGCTTGTATTGGATCTTATCTTCATATATCGGGAATTGAATCTGTTTTGGTTGAAAGCGAATGTTTCGGTCCAGACACAGTAAAATCCGTTATGAATGGCAATCATTATGGGAGAGCCAAGCAAGGATTATCTTTCGTGCACGAAGCAATAACAAGCATTATGTTCGATGGGTTTTTGAGTGTCGATGAACACCGTAACTTATATCAAGATGCTGAAGCTAAAATTTCAATTATGGTTGCAGAACAAGAGCAATGGGACGACTTTAAGTCTTCGATATATACTCTGTCTCAATCCTTTCAACAATATATAAAGCAGAGGTCTGATAGTAATGAAAACTTTCATTACTGGTATCATTTTACCAATAGATTGTATCCAATTATCAGAGATTTAACCTACTCAATGCGGGCAGGTGATTGGTCACTATTTCTTTCTTCCATACAGAGATCAATCCCACTTTTCTTCGCCTACAATAGAACCAACTACGCCACATGGGCACCAATCTTCATTGAGGATTGTTTAAACCTTGAGGTACATTTTCCTGATCTCCACAAATCATTCCTTAGTGGTGGTTTTGTAGTGAGGAGAACGACACGACAATGTAGTGGAGTTCCAATGGACCAGGCACTTGAGCAACATTATAATAAGCCTGCAAAAGTGTCCGGAGGATTAATTGGCTTTACTCGGAGAAAGGAAGCAGTGGCACTGTGGAATATTATTAAACATGAGAAGGACTTATATTCTTCACAAATGAGAGGTTCCGGCCAGTTTGAAAATCGTGACGAGTATGATATTCATCATGAATACTCCAAGAGCCATGCCTTATCGAGCTCCACTAATGTCCAAGCTATTCAACAGTATTTTTTATATTTTGTCTATTTTTTTCAAATATTCTACAACCATTTTTAATCATTGTAACCCAAAATTTAGACATTTGTACATGTTTTTGTGTTAGGAAATTTTAGTAGAGCTATTAATATCTAATTTCTTGACTATTTAGTTCGATAAGATTGGTTAGAGCTAGTTTATGCACCAAAATAGCCAAAAATTTCATTTTTTGCAATTTTTTGACAATATTTACTTAATTTTTTACTATTTTGCTGTTATTTTTCTACATTTTCGTCAGTTTTTTTGGTTCAGGCAGCAGTATGTTACAAACACAGATTCTCAAACAAACAATTGCCCTTAAAAAAATTTCAACTCAAGAATATGACAAAAATACGGAAAACTGATAAAATTTTGCCATTTTTGCCAATTTTTGGCCATTTTGACCACTTTCGCACCAATTTGGTGCGATGGCATAGAAAAATTCGGATTCTACGCCTCAAAATTAGTCTAGATCAGTCGTCAAAACCTCTGCACCCAGAAATTTATACGAACTCTAGGCCAGATCCTGTACTATTAGTGCTAGATTGTTTTTTTTCATCAGTCTTTGTATTAGTTGCTTCTATTCTAATCATTTTTCTTTCCGGGCTAATCGTTTTAGGTTTAAGCCTACTTTTATTTTCTGGTATTAAAGCTTACTTATGGTTTTTAAACAACAAATTAGGTCGAATTTCTTCTTTAACGTATTCAGTTTTAAAAATGCATTTCATTGTTTCTAACCTTCAAGTAAGGAACTTCGATTTTCTATTTACTGATATTCTTATTATTCTATTTCCTCTTAAGAAAAAATCTTGAAAGTAGGCTTTAACAGGGTCTATTGCAAGTTTACTTATTTACATTAATTTAAAAACTAAATTTTAAGAAACTTAGGGAATTTTGTTTAATAAGGGAAAACTCCCTAGTAATAGGGCCTACCTTACTCACTGATCATGTGTCTGGCAAAGTTGTTTTTGTTGGTTAGCCGATCAGCCCACCCTGCTCGAGCAAGCCGGCAGCACACAGGTAACCGATCGCCCTCTCCGGAATGGACCAGAGGTTCAACGCACTAGTGATGTGTTGTGTTCTATGTTGTGCTAGACTGGTACAGTCTAACTGTAGATATACATAGATAGCTATTAAGAGGATAGAGTTCAGTTTTGTGACCGAAAGTTGAGAACGCAATTTGATCTCCACAAACTGCAACCACGAAAACTTTACAAGCCAACTACGTTTGACATCTAGACATTTGCATTGTGATCGCAACAATACAAAGCAACACATGAGCAGCGATTTGTTCTTCCTTATGTAATGTACTGCACCTTTGTATGAGGAAATTCCACTAACAACGGTTTAAACAGTATCTTTATCATCCAAACACGACTACATCTGAGATATTTTTCGTAAAGAGATAGAAAGAATAAAGCAAAATTTAGTAACGAATTCATTCTCTTTATTCTTGATTGAAAGAAAATCCTAAAAGAACTTTTTATCAAAACATTTGAAGGACAGGACCGGAAATAATTTCATTATATACTTCCAATCCCAAATTGTTGGGCAAATTAATAAAGAAAATAAGGTACAAAAAGAAATGACGGTATTAAACAGCACATTTTGACCAAAGATAATAAGAAACTGATAGGAAGGAGCTAAAAACCTCAACGTATGT